>SRMA01026766.1:0-30063 GCA_007224835.1 Danionella cerebrum
CCCTCTCTGGCGCTCCCTTTCTATGTTCTTATACAGCTCCCCCTTCAGGTGGCTAGTATGAACCCGTTCCGTTACTCCCCTTGCTTTGGCGCGTAACGATGACTTCCGTCTCTGCCTCCTCTCTCTTGCAGGACGATGACCCGCTGGTAGCCCTTCGGGCCTCGACGCGATCTCCGCCACTCCTCCCTGCAGGTCGAGGGGCGCCTCCTTCTGGTCGTCAGCATCAACCAAGTACAGCAGATGCTCTCAGTGTTGGGCGACTTCCCCGTCAATGAGTATTCCGGGCAGGGGCAGAAGGAGTTCCCATTCAGGTACTAACGGCCTCTTACTAACCCCTCTCTTGGGTTTAGTGCCGACCTGTCTGGATGGACTTCGGGCATGGGCCTTTACAGAGGCTCCCATTCAGTCGGTCTAATCCCGACTAACGTCTCCGGGACCGACTGAAAGGGAACGTCTAGGTTACTTGCGTAACCCCACGTTCCCTGAATAGGGAGCGGAGACGTTACCCTTCGCCATGCCCTGGAAGTCATGGATCTGAGGTAAGCTGGGAGGTAAGTGGGTCCAGCTCCTCGGAAAATTCCATACTGAGGCTTAGGCACGCCCGGCTTTATACCGGCTGATTGCTAATCAATCACCTTCGCCTGCAAATTAATTTGCCCGTTAATATGTTCGTCAGTCGCTCTCACGGTGATTCGCTCCCATTCAGTCGGTCTAATCCCGACTAACGTCTCCGGGACCGACTGAAAGGGAACTGACACTATGTGTTCAAGATTTCATCCTGATTGGGCATTGTACGGGCGAGATATAACAACTTCCTGCTTCATTGTGAAACATAAAAATTCAGCTGACCATCAAGAACAAACCTTTCAATAAATTAGAAAAAGCAGAAATTGCAGAGAGCTTTAGATGAGGCTGCCAGAATTTGAGGTTGATCAAATAAAATCTCTGGGAGGAGTTTGTTAAAGTACTGGCCTGGAAACTAAATCCCTGAAACCCTTCTAAATTAGACCAGAATTAAAAACTTCCTTTTGATTTTGGAAACTTGCTTCACGGCCTTTATCTCTTATGTAAATTGTACTTCAAAAACACATAGAAGTATGAAACACCAGTAAATGGGATATTCCGTGTTGCCACTAGGTGGCATTATAACTGACACAGTAGGTTACTGTATAGAACTGTTCAGACAAGTACTCTTAAGATGGCCAATTTAAGCCAGATCAGATGTTGCATGTTATTAACGACTTCCTGTTTGTCAAAAGTCAAAACTTTAAAAAAGTTTTTAAAGACGACTTTAAAAAAGTGAAAAAAAGCTTTGCAACTTAACATCCCAAGTGCCTTAAGATAAAACATTGGAGATTGAGACAAACTGATAAAATCTCTATGAGTTTGTTCAAATACTACATAAGCAAAAGAGGCCATTTTTAAATGTTTTTTACAAAATAGCCGACTTCCTGACTATTATAGACTTCACATATGTACGGACGTTTTTTTCACAAATAACAAACTAAGAGTGCACCATAAGCTGAAACACATTAGGTTGCGCTATAGAGCCTTTTTGCCACACCTGCAATCGGAAGTACATTTTCACCAGTTCTGACATGTGTGAGTGAAATTCGGTGACTTTTCAAGCACATTTACTCCCTCAAAAAAATGCACAGAAAGCCGCGAAACGGTAAAACTCTGAGCAATAATTACTATAGGCACCTTCGCAGGTCGAGCCAGACTTAAGCAAAGAATAGGTGCACATTTATGTGCCAATACCTCCATTGTGCTTAATAGCAATAAAGTAAAGTGCAGGTGCAGAAATAGAAAAATAAAAGAAATGTCATTTTTAACTGTCTTACTGAGCCTTTACTATAACACTACGGCGTTACTGCAAAAAGTAATACGTTAATGTTTACGTGTACTATATTTCAAAAGACTGAATGAAAATAAATAATCTTAATCAAGTATTCTTCCTTCATTGCAGGAGATCTTCGGGCCCATCCTGACTGTCTATGTTTACCCTGAAAACGACTATAAGCAGGTCTTGCACTTAATAGACAACACTTCTCCGTACGCCCTAACGGGAGCCGTCTTCTCTCAAGATCAGTGAGTACAGCAGCAATTTACAATTAAACATATTTTCAACGAGCCACTAAGGCATTCCCTGGCTGGTCCCAAGCTAGCGGTGCTGCCCACAGCCCCAGAGTGCTTAAATAAGTAGTTTTTTTTTTTTTTCAATCTAAGATATCTTCTCAGCACTGACATGCTTTTTCAATCTTTTACGCTTTAGCTGTTTTCAAGACACTATTATATAAGATTTTCCTTTGATTCAAAGATAAATGAGGAAGGAAACAAGTGATAAAAGAAAGATATTCCACCTCAAGACTAATGGCCATGGTGGTCTATTTTTTATTTATTTTTTTATTAAATCTTCTTATGAGACCCAAGTGAAAAAGAAATGGTGGAACTTAAATGTTTGGAAAAAGTATGTTTATGGATACCTTGTAACTCTGTTCCCCCAGACTTTAGGGGCATCACTGATCTAGGCATGTTTTTTTCAAAGTAGCATTTTAAGCTTGGTAAGGAAAAACTGCATAATTATGTTTTTTGATTTTGTATGTTTTGTTATTTTGGTCTTTTTTTCTTTTCATACCTACAATTTGTTTTGTCTGAATTTTATGAATGCATTGTTCGCACTTGGGTTGAAGTTTATACAGTGTAGCGCTTTGAAAATGTAATTGTTGCATTAAATCTGGTGTCATATCTTCAGTGCTGTAATGGTTTGTTTCAGGGCTGTGATTGAGGAAGCTGGAAAAGCCTTGAGAAACGCTGCAGGAAATTATTATGTCAACGACAAATCGACAGGCTCCATCGTGGCCCAGCAACCGTTCGGAGGGGCCAGAGCCTCAGGTAAACACATACTTGTTCAATTCTTCTTTTTTTTTTTAATAAAACACCCTTTGTTTGAGAAAGTGGAGCGGTTCAAACCCTTTTATAGCTCAAATTAACCCAAACTCATTGTTAATTTCTGCCCAAGGCTTTTAATGAGAGAAAAAAATAGCTGAAACTTCTGTAAAATTGATTGACTAGAAATTCTGCTCACATTCTAATCCATTCTAAATAAACCTTTGACATCGGAGGTTTTATTGATTTATTTGGCATCTTTACATTTCTGATTACATCTTTGTAAGGATTGGTTTGTTAAACCCTAGCTACCTAATCACATTTTCTACAAAACGATTTCTACAAAAGCACTTCTATTGCATGTTACAATGGAATTCCTTTATATCAGGAGAAAACGTCAGTTTTCACATTTTTACTACATTTTATCATGTAACTCCATGGAAGTTTAGTTAGGTGAATGTCACAATTTCTATTTTAAACAAATGTAAAAAAAATTTGTCAGGTGAGAAAAGTGACGTACAGTCAGGGAAGGCATTATAGAAAGAAAAAATATAAACAAATGAAATTATTTTACATTAGAATTATTTTTTTTATTTAATTATTTCACCAAAATTGCAGAATTTTACATTTACTGGTGTTCAGATACTAAGAAGAGACATCCGGCGAGGGTCTGGCACATCTAACCTCCCTTCGGTTGCCAGATCACTTGCATTTTTTCGAATTCGACGCTATTTCTCTCTGTATTAAAATGTTCAACCACTTGTAATATATGAGCTGAATTTACATAATTTAGCTGATTTATAGGAGATAAGGTTTTTTTTATAAACGATTAAATGTGTGTAACATGTTTCTTATCATTAAACAAATTTAAATCTCTCTAGTGATGCACACAATTCTCCAGCCTCAAGCTAGGGGGCAGTGGTGATCCTAAGAGATTCTTTCCCTATCATCTACATCCCTTACTCACTCCCCCCTTTCTTTTTTGCACCCTCCTCTCCTGACGTAATTACTGCAAACCGCTCTATGGGAAAAATAAATAAATAAATAACTACATAAATTCACTGCTTCCATCCAGAGGAGGGAGCACCACATCAGGTGTTTGCTCCCCTGGAGATAACAAAACTGTCCAGCTCACACGAAGAACCTACTCCTCTATGTGGTGGCTCCTAAGCAGGACACGACAAGGATTATAAAATAAATAAGTAAATGGGGAGTACGACACCGGGGCTGAAGACTAGTGGAAGTAGTTGAGTCCAGCTGTCGCATAGATATCTTATACGGAGATAGAGATTCGTACTCTCACAAGGCATACATACACTGGACATCAACAATATTAGAACTCATAACGATGCTGATGATAAAATAGAAAAAAGTGGTCGACAGTATAAAATAAAGTGAATATAAAATATACATAAATAACATTAGAACAATAATATAATACTACAATAAAGGAATGGCATTTACTATTATACGATACAATAACTTTCACAAACTGCTTAGTAAAATCAAGAAAATCACACCAGAAAACATCTGTATTTCTGAAAATACGAAATATGGTTCATCGTTCATCTTTTACTACATGTTTCAGGTTCATCGGAGTAAAAAGAGCATTTAGTGTCAATATCATGTTTAAGACTTTTCAAATCACACTTGTCAGGGAACTGATCTTTCCTGTCCTGTACCAAGATGGCGCACGTGAAAGGCCGTTGTAACGAATCTACGTGTAAGATAAGTTCCGGTTCAAGTTCGTTTAATTTATATAGTGCTTTTCACAACAGACATTGTCTCAAGATAACTGTGCTGCAATCCATTTATGTTTCGTCTTTTGTAATGTTTAGCTTGATTTTCAAATGGTGGATTTCGTGTCTGAACCCAAGAAACTTTCCAAGGTTTTGTAAAGAGTTAAATACAACTTTATTAACAAATTATGAAGTTCTTTGAAATATATATTAGGAGACTTTACTGTTACTCCACAGGGTTCCTATTGTGTAAATCTGACTGATGACGTCACCGTCTCACCAGCCATAGACCTCATCGCATGTCACTGTGAGGGCTGTTGCTCTGATCTTGATTGGCCAAGATTTGCATATTCATGTTTAAGAACTTTAGCTTTGATAAATGTTCCGATAAACTCAGTAAGGTTCTCTACTTGATCTCGTGAGGAAGCAGATGTGTATGATCCTCATTTAAACAAAATCAGGTATAATGTATTTAATGGAAGTTTAATGTATTTACACGCTTTTACTATTTCTCAATGAAACACAGCATATTGAACATGCTCTGTTTCTTCCAGGCACGAATGATAAGCCCGGGGGTCCTCACTACGTGCTCCGCTGGACTTCCCCTCAAGTGGTCAAACAAACCCATGTCCCCCTGACAGACTGGAAATATCCTTACATGAGCAGAGAGAGCAGGAGCAAGTCACCGTGAAGCTGAGACGTCCCTCTCGCAGGACTCAGGACATAGCGAAAACTAAAAATGTCAGCCCAAAGAGCAACTGAGGAGCCGATAGACTTCATAAGTGGAAAAGCACCATCTGCTGGGCTCCTTTAACTTTTTCATAAAATTGTCAGATTTTGTTGAAGAATAACTTTTAAATTGATATATATTTTTACATAGGATTTTAAAATAACACACTGTGGGCAATTCTACAAAATTTACACCTGAAAAAAAGAAAATGGATGATTTAACATCTGTAATATAAATCTGTTTATATATGTGTTTGACTGTCAGTTTTGGAGAGGTCAATTATTACTAAATGTTTTGATTTTGACGCATTTTTTTATGTGTTCTGCATTGTAACTTTCACATTACAACTCTAGAAATATTGGTATTTTTCAGTGTTGCAAAAGGTAAGGTACAAATAGTTGTAATATTTACATTTATATGTTTAAAGAACCTTTTTAAATGGGTTGAACAGAATGTATTTCCGTCCATTTCACTCACACAGACATGAAAATACACCGTAGCGCTTTTCACTTTAAAGAAACAATTGATTTTTTTGCCAAATTTGTTGTCTACCTTAGTCTATTATATTTAGTGCTTATTAATTTGAGGTGTAGGGTGTAAGCTGTGACATTTAGAATGTGATCCATTTGATTTAAAATTGTAGTGAGAAACAAGACTACTGAAGAGAAAACAAACCTATGTACAATGAATTATTAATGCAATAATTATACAACTGAAATAAAAAGTACACTGAAACAAGCAAATTAGTAATTTATTGAATTGTTTTTTAATGTTTGGGTTTTTTGTTCTTTTCTGAAGAAAACAATGGATATAAATATCAAAGAACAAATAAACGTTCAACTTGACCAGTGTTTGAGCTTTTCTGTTAGCATACCTAGCATTACTTTGAGACAATATGGAGCACTGCACACGTGTCTCATTGGTTGTACTCAGTGCTTAATTTGTAAATTTGAAGTTACTGGAACACAACAGGACTGGGGTGACGGACAGGGTGGCTGGCCCAAAACAGTTGCTGGAACACAAACAGAACGCATTGGTTCAGTGTCTAACATGCCTACTTTTAAGCAGCAGGACTTACATACATCATTTACAACATAATTTAAGACATATACACACAAAAAACCTTTAGATTACTTTCAACACAATTTATCTTAATCTTCAATATCATGTTAAATGGCCGTTTTAGCCTTTTTACTCACCCTTTTAGTAGTTTAATACTCCCCACACAATGGCCATATCTTCATTGTCCTCGTCCTCTCGTTTTCGAACCTTGCTTCTTTTGTCAATGGCTGTCGTTGTAGTGGCCGCCTCTGCCTCACCCTCCACTGTGTGAACCCGGTTAGCATTGTGGTCATCTGCACTGGTACCAGAAGCAGCCCGCACTGCAGTTCTGGCTTGCTTTGGAGCAACATGACTTGAGTCTTCGTTTCTTTAAAAAAAAACGAAAGCAAACTTGATTGTCTTTTAGACATGTTAGCACGAAGGAGTCAGGACACTTTTTGTTTTGGCCAAATGCCGCCTAAAAATAAGTTACGTACAGGACGTAAATTACCCAGCAGCAGCCTTTTCAGAATTGCTAGTAGTGCATTTTATTTATTATTATTTTTTTTACATAATACAATGCACAATAAAGAAAACACACTAACACAATAATTATTAATTATTTTATTTTATTTTATAATATTTTTATCTAATCGCTAATTTCCACATAATACGGGCCGGAATGCCGACTGCAGGGGACAGCACCAGCCTACGACGAAGGCAGCCTGGCACACCATAGGCGAGTGCTCTGTATATTCCTGAGTCGGGGGAATGCATTGTAGTACAGTAGAGTGAAAAAGGTGGACAGGGATTGGGCAGATAAAGACAAATGGGGTCAGATAATTACCGGATCCCAGAATAAAATTTTCCGGATCCTTGAAAGCCAGAAATTGAGAGAAAACGGATTGCGTTCCGGCAAACGGCGGAACAAATTAAGCACTGGTTGTACTCCCTCATCGACCAGATGTCACAATACTCAGTTTTATACAGAACCTTACACCCTCCTCGGTTCGGTACGTGCTCAGTTTTATAAGTGAAAAGGCAAATGTCGGGAAAAGGCATGTTTGAGACAAAAAGACAAGTGTCTAATTGCAGCATGCAGTAAAAGCAAGAAGTCCTCGCTGCAGCCGACTGCACGACTACGTACGTAACCAACGTTCAACGCATGCGCGGTAAAGCCATTGAGTACGTAACAAATGTTGGCTAAACGGTTGGCGTTCAATTTCGTAATTAAACGTATTTGTAATCTTTACCTATCAGTTTGTTTAACAATCTATATGATGCACGTTAGTTTTAAGTACCAAAAGCGGTGGAAGTAATTAAGGAATTTGTGAAAGGGAAAGTGACAAATTTGTAAATATGTGATATGTCTATTCTATTAATACCATATTAATTATGTTAATACATTGTATTAATGAGTAAAAAAATGTATGAAAGTAAACAATTCCAATTTGCTGAAAATAAATACACGAGTTTATGCCTGGATATATTTGTATTCCCCATGACCCCGAAAGGTAATCAGCGCGATTGAAAATGAATGAATGAATATATTTCTATTATAAGATTCATAAAAAATTAGTACAAGCACACACGCACGCACACACACGCACAGTATATTTGGAAAAACTATAAATACAAAGGGAAATAAAAAACACAAACTACGACGTGTATACATGTACTGGTCATCAACAATATTGAAACTCATAACGTTGCTAATTATAATATAGAAAAAGTAATCGATATAAAATAAAAATTTATATGAAATAAAGAGATAAATAGCATTAGAACAACAACAACAATATTAATATGAATATTATACGATACAATAACTTAAAATCAAATTTCACAAACACTTTATATCTGCAATGCCAAAAGAAGAGATCAAACGAATCAGGTTCATCAGAGCAAAAATAGTATTTGGTGTCAATAAAAAAATTTCTGTCTTTTTAAAGAACACTTATCTGTTTTAACTATAGACTTTAAAATGTAATCGGTATACGCGTTTCAAAATCCATCGCTGCGCATGCGCGTATGAACATTGATTACATTGCGCATGCGTGTTTCAACATTTATTACCGCGCATGCGTTAGACCATTTGTCACGTAATTATCAATAAGTAAAACTCAACATTTATGTTTTGCAAGAAAACACAAGACAATTAATTTACAATTATATGGAGAAGCATTAAAACAAGTCACAGAAATAAAATTCCTGGGAATAATACATAGACTATGTAAAAAAATAAATGTAAACAGATAAATAACATATTAAGAAACTTAGCGTTAAAAGATTGGGGAAGAAGCAAAAATTGAATTATTAAGATTTATAAAAGCATAATGAAACCTCTGCTGCAGAAACTAACTTAAAGAAACTAGAAGTAGAGCAAACAAAAGCACTCAGATTAAGCTGTGGAGCCATTATGTCATCCCCACTAGCGCAATTCAAATAGAAACAGGAAAGATGCCTTTATGGTTAAGAAGAATAAAAATTATGATGAACTACTGGGTAAACATACAAGGTCAAGATGATGATCAAGCTTTTAAAAAATACTCAAAAACTGTTGGGAATATAATCAGAGTAATTTCTATAATTTAGGTTGGTTAGGAAAAAAATAGCAAACAAAATTGGACTAGATAAATATGAGCATAGTGGTATACATTTAAGAGATAAAAAACCACCATGTCATACACAAATAATTAGAATTAACTTAAACATAATTGAACAACTAAAGAGTATTGAACATAAAAGTCAAAAACCTTCTTACATACTAAACTACATTGATGAACACTATAAAAATAAAATACAAATATTCACTGATGGTTCAAAAGACCACAAAACTGGGAAAACAGGAGTAGCGGTGGTAATTCCAAAAGATAAAATTCTAATGAAAGAACAACGGACAATCTTAGCAAACTTTGAGCTTTCTTGTAGACAGGGTGGGATACTGCTTCAAGAAATTTGTGAACCAATCATCTCATGCCATATTGGTTTCATTCCACTGTTCAGGAATGAACCTCCAAAGGCACAAATCTGTAACACAGGTCAGCAGCTTCCAGAAGATATTTAACTCAGTCTGGTGTCTGCTGAGAAGACACAGGTGTGTGGGTTAAAAGCATGTTTAGTGCTTCCGGGGTTTTTCTTTTTAGTAAAGATTGAAGTTGCGTGCAACACTCCTGACAGATTTTTCTTGGTCCAAGATTATCTGTGAGGCTTCTTCCATTCATTCATGGTCCCTTTGCTCCAGGGTCTGGTGCCGATCTCTAGCGCACTTCGGACAAGGAGTGGGTGCAGTCTAAACAGGTCACCAGTTTATCACAGGGAAACACATTCATAACTAAAGGGAATTTGCATTGTTCAATAAATCTGACGCATGTTTTTTGAGACTATGGGGGAAACCACAGTACCCGGAGGAAATTAATTATTCAGAGTTGTGATGTTTTTACTCTGCTCACATGATGGAAACATTAGCCGGGGAAACTGTAACACTTCATAAAATCCAGAAGTATTGTAGCGCATTGTTACATTTGCTTCTGATAAGAGTGACCATGTTTTTAGGATTTTTTCCCCATGTTAGCTTTGGTATTTGCTGTAAAATGTATCAAATGACAGTCATATCTTGAGCAGTAGATGGCGTGTGTTCTTCCTCAGTGAGTTACATCTCGTCAGTTGTTTGTTTCTTTTATTAGTAGAGTGCTCTCCCCTGAAGAAGGTTGTAGTTATTTAGGGTTAGCCCCTCTTGGTTGCTTTTGTTGTACTTTTATCTTTTGTTCAGTAAATCATCTTTTCCTCAGCTTTCACATTTAAGTTGGTTTCTGTCTACGATTCCACTGCATGACATGTTCTTTCAGAAAAGGTTTAGTTCTATACTGAATTTTTAAGAATAATTCACTCTTCCAGAGTAGTTTTAAGTCGTAAAATTTCATCCAAATTATGAAAGAATATGGTTCATTGTAGGATGTGTATCAATTTCTCATTAACTTCTACTTTGTATAACCAACAAATTTCACAGGGCGGGTCATAACCATAATGTGGTTTAGGCAAAAGCTAAGGGGGGCCAACAATTTGAAATGTTTCAAAAATAATATTCGTATCAATGTCATCATGGTGTCAAATGATGAGCCTTATGATGGGGTGGAACCCTTTAAAATTTGTTTTTCGGAAATTTTTTGATGCCTAATTATTTTAAATGCTTCACTAAAAAAATCTCTGAAGCACTGAACTTATTTTCTGTTTCAGCTCAAACGTCTTCTATGTTCAAGTCTCACGATTAATCTGACCTTGTAACAAACTGCTTTGGATTAAAGCGTCTGCTAAATACATAAATGTACATTTTAAACGTGTGTACAGGGCCTCTGTAAATACTAACTTCATTCAATGAGTGTCTATTGATTTTGTTCATGTAAGAAGATAGACTTGTCGTCAGCCAATTTGGATTTTTAAAATTTCCTGTACCAAATTTTGTGATTAGTTTAAAATTTAATTCATAAGAATGCTATTAATTAAAAGTTCTACTACTGTCAGAAATAAAAGTCGAGAAATGGGGCAGCCTTGTCTGTACCCTCTATTATTAGAAAATCTTTAAAAAAAGATTTGGCATGATCAACAACATTTAAAAAAACAGTCAGAGAGCACTGCAATGTTCCAATGTTTTATTGGTTGGTTCCCTTTCAGTTGTTCACTACGACATATTTGTTGTAATGAAGACTGAGGGAACGATCACTGGGAGAGTGAGTGTTTCCCCCGTTGCAAAAGGACAACTATGCACGTGTGGTTGAACAGATGTTGATCATTAGATCATCAATCAGCTGGGTATGTAACCCCAACCGAACCTACTCTCATTCTGTGAGTTTCGAGGAGCCAAACCCACTTACCTCTCGGCACCTCAAATTCACTGACCTCAAAGGCATAGCAAAGAGATTACATCTCCATTCCCTCCGGCAAGGAATGGTGGGTTACATAAGTAACCAATACGTTCCCCTCCATTCATTCACTACAGTGTATTTGTTGTAATTAGGGAAGGGTACCGAAACCCGGTACTTAATCAGGCCCGGTGCCCAATTATAAAAGACCAGAGTATCGATAAGGTCTGATGTTACCGGTTCTGCTATCGGTACTGGAGAAATTAAAGGAAATCCTATATACTATTGCTAATAAAAACATTACCTAGCAGATTTTACTAGACCAGACTTGTGTAATGTGATGATATTCATTATTCACCTGCACGGCCGTTATGTGGAATCTCTCGCACGAAATGTATGTTCCGCAAAAAAGAGAGTTTACGCGTACACAGTACGAGAGCTCGCACTTAAAGAACGCCGATAGCGGAGAAAGTCAAACGATCCAAAGTATGTTTATACTTCACCCGCGTGGATGCAGCAAGTGCATCAAGATTTTTTTATCTTCGAGGCGGAAACACAAGGAATCGATCAAAACATAGAGCATTATGTGCCGACAGAGAAATGCCATCCGTCCCCTCGGGTGTGCGGTGTTAAAATAACGACACAAACGTCACTTAAGATCTCTCTAGATAAGTATTATAATGTTCAAAATTTAATAAACACATTCAGATATTAAAAATATTAGTTGTTTTTTTCTGCATTTGCCTAAATCAAAACGAAAATGTTTTATAAATGATTTTGTCGAGCATCGGATATTCTTTCTTTAGTGAAACGATCATCTCTCTGTTTAATGTGACGGATGCTCTTCGGCACAGACACAGAGACACTGTGCTTTGTTTGTTTCATCCGTTTCTCATTTTCTTATAAATAAATGGAAAACAATTATGTTTTATTTACATTTAATTAAACTGGCAGGAATTAATATAGACGCAGAGTTTTTTGGGAACACATTGTAAAAACAAGGTAATAATTTTATTTAAAAAGAATAATTTGTTACAGTCGGTTTCTCTCGTTCTACAGTTACTAGTAGTTCTCTCGTTCTCTCTCGTTCTTTGTTCTTTGTTTCACTCGGATTGTGTTTAGACACATTTTTAACGAATAAAGAGCTTTTCCAATACATCGGAAAAACAACACATCATTCCTGTAAATCGTTTCGGTTTTATTGTCATCATTGTTGTTCGTTTTGTGGAGTAAATAAATAACAATATTTGCTTTTAATAAAACATCTAGTCCCGCGAATAGTCTTACATCCCGCGCATGAGAAATGTACCGCCCGCACCCGCGTCCACTCTACACAAACTATTATAAATACAGCCATATACAATACATGCACTTTTGTGTTAATATTCGTGTGAAATGGCCAATAAAAATTGGAAATGCAAAACGATATGTTCCCCACGCCAAAGTGAATCGGTTTAAACTATTTTGCATTTAAAAAATAAAGTGTTGTTTTTCTGTTTATTAATGTTTTTTTTATTATTAACTGAAAGTCCCGATAAGAGAACCGTTAGTAGTATCAATAAGATCAATAAGAGGTATCGATACCAGGGTCAGTGTATACAGGCAGAGACTAAACTTCAGGAAGACTAACAGCAACGGTCGTAATAACCGGTACGGAGACTCCTCATACCCTAATTCTATCCTTTCCTTGGAGCGAACTCAGTGTGGGTCTGAAAGTACAGTGGTACCTCGAGATACGAATGCTTCGAGATACGAAAAATCTAAGATACGAAAGGTCTCTCAGGAAATATTTTGCTTTGAGATACGAAAAAGATTCCGAAATACGAAAAAACACAAACAGTTCTGCTCTATTATTCGCTTGTGATGTCTGACGTCGTGCTGCGCTTCCGGGTCCTGGCTCTCTTCTCTTCCATTGACAGACGATGAAAAAAGGTGCTGATACGCTTTAAATCAGTTTTAAATCGAGCGAAACATTATATATAGATTACTAATAATGTGCTTTAACAAAAGTTAGAGTCAAGGTGTCGCAAAAGAAATAACGTTCATAACGCGGAAAGAAAAACCCAGAGAAACCAGTGACGCGTTCTCAGAAACGCTCTCTCCATCCCTTCACACACGCTTTCGTTACTGTCTGCGCATGAAACCGTGTTGGTGTTCGTGAAATATCTCGAGAAAGTTAACTTTCGGGACAGATAGTGCCATAATGTTGTCTGCCATCCGTTCCATTTCACCTCCTCCGAGGTTTCACATTTGTGTATATATTACGTATTTTGCAATTTTTTTTATTCTGTTTTATTAAGTTATATTACATTAACAATGTGTAGATTTAAGAATTGACGAAACGTTACTTGATTTTTATCAACTTAAACTGTTGTTTCTGAGAGTCGTTGCACGGATTAGGCGGTTTACATGTAAAACTTGCTTCGAGATACGAAATGTTCGAGATACGAACGTCACACTGGAACGGATTAATTTCATATCTCGAGGTACCACTGCATTAGATATTAGATCTAATCTAATCAGATTAGATTACCTTGCATTCTGGAACTTTACAAGTCACGTTCCAAGGCAAGTCAAGTAAATGGAGGGAAAGTTTAAGAAAGTCCAAAAGTCGCTAAATTTTGATTTCAAGTCACTTTCAGTCATTAACAAAACAAAGCAATAGATTTCTGTCCTGAGGCTCAGTCAGTAGAGCATTGCGCCAACAACACAAAAGTCATGGGTCTAAACCCCAGGGAAAGCAAGAACTCAAGAAATGTTTTCATTCCTTGAAATGTAAATGGCTTCGGATAAAAACGCCTGTGAAATGTAATGTAATCGTATGTTACCACAGAAATGCCAAACATCTAAGCATTAAGTCTCAATACAAAAATTCAAATGCCTCAAGTTTAAGGATTAACAAGAAAATTCACAAAAAATCTTCAAGATCCACCACTGTTTGTACAACCCTTAAAATCCACCAAATCAAAGCATTTAATCTGAAAATTCACGACAATTTCTCCAGACGTTTGCTCGAAAAAACCTGTTGAGACCAGATTCATGATTCACCACAAACTTTGTTTCAAGATGGTGATTGTGCTTCTAGAAACACTACTTTTCAGGAGTTTGCTTACATACAGGCTTTGACTTTGGAATGATTTCATTTCTTTTACACGACACAATGTTCGGGCGTGTTGTATGCTGCGTGTAAATTACCGCGATGGGCCGCCATGTCCTAAAATGCCAGCGCCATTTTTTTGCTCCATCATGAACCTAGTATTTATTCCTTAAGCTCTTCGGCCCATTGAACATTTGGAAATCTTAAGTGAAATAAAATAAGTTGTGAAGACCATATTTAGGTGTGGGGTTTTGGGGCCTTGTGTATAAATGGTGTGTAACAGAGAGAGTAATAATTGATAATATTTCTGATTCATATCTCGATTCCTATCCCCGATTAAATCACTATCATAAATTACACGACATGGCTTTAGTGAATCCAGAACATAAAAGAATTATTTAAAGCGTTGAAATTTAGGGTTTGTTTTTACGTTTTTAAATGGTTATCTCTGTTGTACTGGGCTAAAACGGACAGATATATGATCTGGCTCTAGTGATCCTCCATCTTCTACTCCTTCCCTCTCTAAGCATCCACCGACGACTGGCTGCTGCTTATCAATCTAAAAACATACAACTACATATTTATTATCTTTTTTACTTTGATTTTTGGTGGGTTTTTTAAACCTTTCAACACACAAATGACAAGAATATAGCAAAATAAAAATAATCTCTAAAAATTAATATCTTTGAGATGTTAATGTGAGGCGGCATGGTGGCGCAGTGGGTAGCACTGTGGCCTTCCAGTTAAAAGGTTATCGGTTCGAGGCTCACGGTGACCTTCCTGGAAGGAGTTTGCATGTTCTCCCTGTGCTTGCGTGGGTTTCCTCCGGGTACTCCGGTTTCCCCCACAATCGCAAAAACATGCAGTTAGGTTAATTGAATAATCTAAATTCCCCTTAGGGTGTGAATGTGTGAGTGAATGTTGCCCTGCGATGGACTGGCGACCTGTCCAGGGTGTACCCCTGCCTCTCGCCCAATGTGTGCTGGAGATAGGCACCGGCAGACCCCCGTGACCCCGAAAGGTATGAAAATGAAAGAAAGAAATATTAATGTGAATTTAAGGTGTTTGAAAACTCTTGAAAAGGAAATGTTGCGTTTTTCTTTGAGTTACTTTTTGAAAAGTCTCTTATGCTCCGTTTGTTTAACATTGTGCCTTTGGTAAATAACATAGTATAGTTTGTAACATTTGTATAGTAACATTGTTACTAGACACAGAGATTTAAATGTTGGTAAAAACGTTTAACGTCTGCCGTTAAAATCTGTTAATCCGATGGGACTCGATCGAAACTAATCTCTAAAAGGCAGAAACAGAATTCTGGTTTTTGTTTTGCTGAATCCAGATTTAATTCCTAAATAAAAAGTTCTGCTATGTGCACTTCACCCAAACAGAGTGAATGCGGGGACACACGTCACATGTCTGTCTATCTGTCTGTCTGTCTATCCATCTATATATCTATCTATCTATGCACTGAAATATACGAAAGCTGAACTCGCACAGGCAGAAATGCATATTAATTATGATTCAAGTCCAAGTCGAGTCACAAGTCTTTTGCCATATTGTCAAGTTGGGTCTCAAGTCACCTAATTATTCACTTGAGTCTGACTCGAATCCACACCTCGAGACCACACCCCCTGAAGTTTACTGTCTGCCTGAATGGAAGGACATCGGGCATGGCCTTTTACTAGGGGTCATTACGACAAATACTTTTCCGTGAACGACTGTGAGGGAACATCTTGGTTACTCATGTAACCCACCCTTCCCTGAAAGAGGGACTGGAGACGTATTCCCTTAGCCGTGCGCTTGAGGTCGGTGAATTAGAGGTGCCGAGAGGTAAGTGGGTTCGGCTCCTCGAAAGTCACAGAATGAGAGTAGGTTCGGTTGGGGTTACATACCCAGCTGATTGCTGATCAAATCACCTACCCCTGCACAATGACACATGCACCACTGGCCTTCTGCAATGGAGGAAATACTCACGCTCCCAGGAATCACTCCAGCAGTCGTCATCGTAAACAAATACATTTTCGTGTCCTTCTTCAGGTCACCAAATAATAATAATAATAATAATAATAATATAATAATAATAATATATAATAATAATAATATCTCATCTCCATCCGAAGTTCCTTCTGCCGGCTCTGAAGCTGTTTTTTGTAGCCCAGATAAAGTTTTCACCGTCTTGTCTGTCGAGAAAAGAGAGAAAACAAACTACTGTTAGATTCTCTTCACTAAGACTATAGCTGTCCATTTCACGTCCTAGAGGGCAACAGATGTAACCCAGCTAGAAAAGCAAAGATCATGGGTTCAATCCGAGGGGCGGCAACAACTAACCACATGTCTATGTTCCTTGAAATGTAAATCACTTTGGGGAAATCACTTTCCCTCGTCGGATGGTTAGAATGTCGAAAAAAGACATTTTCTTCAAAAATAACATTTTGATATAAAAACTACAACCTGTGAACAGCCGAATCTCTTATCGGCATAAAGCAATAAAGTTCCTGACCCCTTTCCCTCGATCAAGTGAACTGAAGGTGATTTTCTCTCAAGAACACGTTAACGTTTAGCATCAAAGTCACTTTCAGAAACATTTCATGGATAAAACAGAGTTCGTTTTATAGAGTTTATGTTCAAAACTTGTGCTTCTCTGTTTAAAAACATGTTTAGAATTAGCTTTCGACCGTAACTTCAGAACAAACCTCTTTGACTTTCGTCGTCCTCTTCTCCTTCTCCTTGTTCAAAAGGTTATAAAGTTAGGAGGCAGAACAAAACAACAAAGACCTCAGAATCCAAATCTGAACCCCGCATCCCTCCCTTCGATCATCCCTTAGTGTGTCGCTCTGTTACGATGAAGATGACTGGCTACGCTAACGTTTAGCTTCCAGTTTACTCTTCAGAAACCTATGGGTGACTTCATAGACGCAACACCCAGAGTTTAATAGAGATTAGGTTCAAAACCTGAGCTTCTGCTTAAAACCAATAATTGAAATTTACAAGATTCAACCAGGGCTTAAGAACGAACCTCTCTGTCTTTCCTTCTCCTCTTCTCCAGCTCCGCCTCGTACTCCTTCTTCATAATCTCTCTCTCTCTTGTGATCCGTCTCTCTTCCCTCTCTTCCTCCATCCTCACTTTCTCTCTCTCCTCCTCCTGCCTTCGTTTATTTTCCTCAATCTGTTCATCAAAGGAGATAAAGTGAGACGGCAGGCCAAAAGCATAATGACTCTGGAATCTTAATCTGACGGAGTTCTGCTCTTCAGTACCTGCAGCTTTAAAAAATCCCGGTGCCTCTGGTCCTGGTTGCGCTGGTGAGAGGTCAAACCTTCTTCAAACACGTTGCCACGACCGTATGTGGAAGGAGGAGCTGGGGAGAAACTCGCAGACTCTGAAAACGACAGAGACAAAGGGATTTAATTGAGGCTCAAACTGAATTATTGCTCACTTCTTGAAATTTAGATTCAGTTACCTTTCTTTCGAGACGCAGGTCTTGCTTCTCCCCTTGCTACAGTCTCACACGGGTTTGGTTTCCTCAGGTGTGCTTTGAGATCAGCTGAAAACACGGCATCATCACGGTTAACATAAATTGAACTAAAAAAACACTATAAATGCGTTTGATTCAAACTGATTAAGGGCTTCTGAATTGTGTTACGTACTGATGAGATTTCCGCTGACGTCTTTTAGGGGAGCTCCTCCTCCTCCTCTCCCCCAGTAAGTGTACTTTTCTTGCTCCCCTTCCAGCTTTAGGTCCCGCTTTCTCTGCTCCTCCCTCTCACGCTGTTTCCTCTCTTCTTTTTCTGCAATCTGTGCTCCACAGAAAGACAAGTACAACTCTGTTAACACGCACATCATGATTCTTACCGTCCCCGTGACGGACTAATGAAGCAATAGTGAAAATGATGCTGCGTTTCCAGCTGATGTCAGAGTGCGGGTACCTGCTGCTTGAGGACATCAGCGTAGCAAACAGGACTCGGCTGAGGGCACGGTGTTCTGTGAAGAGATCCACAGATGAGCCATGAGTTATTGTGATTCGTTCTGAACTGAACAAACTGTGCTGTATTCAAGAAATCCTTGGTACAATAATTCTGTAAACATGCTCTTACTTTGTGTGTCCTCTGGAGGGAGTCGCTGGCAGAGGTGGGAGGCGCGTCTCTGGACGGACTGGCGGCTGTTGGCTCAGTACTGGTTGATCTGGTGAAAATAAAAGCAACAATCACATTAATCGTTCATTCAACAGCAGCTAGTTAAGACACAACTATTATAAAGTACTTCACTCAAACACCTGCTACCAGCATCAAAATAACAATTATTTCATAGAGAAAGAACTCGTTTACCATTGAACTTTAACGAAATAAAAATATTCTGTCTCAGCAAAATGTTAACTAACTTGATTTCATGTTCCATTTAGTCAGAAAAGCTGTTTTAAGAACATTACTGGTTTATTTAAGTATAAGAAACACTTGATTAACTATTTTTTCACATGCGTGTATGTATTTAATGCATGCATCACAAGATCAAGCAGATTATTAAAACGATGTGGAGGGATTTCAGAAATGCAGCTTTTGTTGAAATAAACTCTCTTTTACTGTCATCTGAACGGCGCTGAGTGAGCTTCTGAATTGTGAGTAGTGTTACGTACTGATGAGGTGTCCAGGACTCTCTCTGTGAAGAGATGCTCCCCTTCTCTGCCAGTATTCTTGCTGGAAAATAGAAATCAAGGCAGAAAGTCAATATCAAGGTGCACACAGCAATATAGAGTTTGATGCCCAAATCCCATTTCCATGCTTTGAAAATATTGAAAACATTCAGATTTCCTCAGATTCATGGTGTTTTACTTTGGAATCTGGTGGATTCTGTCTTTTTTATTGACAGGTAGCTGTTCTTTAAGAGAGATTTCTAATCTCAGCTCATTACTGAAAGACATTTTACAAGAAAACCACCAGAAACCATTGATTACTGATAGAGGGTCAAATACTTATTTCACAGCAATTTAGTCAATAATTCTTTTGAAAGGCATTGTTGAGTTTTTCGTTGTTGATATAAACATTAAAGTCATGTACTGATCATTTCTTTGTCTGTGGTGGGGGCAAACATGAGGATAACACTTAATATTTAAACCATCGAAGCACAAACTTGGCTCCAGGGGCCTGTACCATGAACGTAGATGAACAAACTCAGAGTTACAGGATTAGTTTTGGGTTGACAAATCCAAACCGATGCAATCAGGCATTAATGGTACCATGATGAAGCTCATTAACTTTCTTTGTTAACCCAGGTTTTGATCCTTAAGCATGATTACTTGAGGCGCGCGCGTGCACATAAAAGAGTGACGTGCCACCGAACAACCAATTGCGTTCGACATGGAGAGAGGGAGGTCCTTATATTTCTCCGCTGAGGAGCAAACTATTATAATGCAGAAATACAATGAATTTAAGCACGTTTTACAAGCGCGCAGCAATACCGTGTCTGCTGCCAAAGCGAGAGAAGACTGTTGGAGAAAGATTGCGGATAGCGCTAATGCGTAAATTAAATACATATTTTATACATCAAGGTCTAATTATGTATATGTAACGTTAGTTTATGTATTTACACGCCCGTAAAAATTATGCTAACACTTTACAATAACAGTGTAATTGTTAAAAGCATTCGACCGGACAAATGAAGAATGATCACTAAAGTTGTAGTGTTACTAACTACTTTTCAATTACTGGATTTCAATATGCTTTCACTGCTGAACTACTGTTAACAGTTAAAATAATTTTAAATGCTTGCACACACGCACACGCACACACACACACACGCACGCACGCACACGCACACACACACACGCAAATAAACGCAACGCAATATATACCATTTGCGTTACAGTAAGGGCATGGCTTCGACGCGTCACATTTGTTATGTGCGGCAGAATTTCGCAAAGATATAATATGCCTTCGGCGGAAAATCTGTATCTTTCATACAAGTAACTATCAGGGAAGGCAATGGGATCTTGTCTGTCCCTAAAAACTCTTTCTCTGCGAAGCGCTCTTCGAACAATTTGCGCGGAAATGTCCACGGGATTTCTCAGAAAAGGACAAGCCATTGCAACAGACACTAGAAATTAGTTGCGTCACTTAAATGTTCTCTACTGATTGGTCAAATTTCGTTTTGAGATCTCGAATCCAGAACTTAACCTGCCCCGGAGCAGGTTAGCCGTGCAGCGCAAGTTACCATGGCAATGAACACCAACTGAAGCCGAGTTTCTTTCATGGTACCTAAAACCCAGCATAGGTGCAAACTAATCCTAAACTTACCTGACTAGCCAGCTAATCCGGCTTCATGGTACAGGCCCCAGGTGTTTGAGGGTTGTTTGTTTTCTTCATTGATCCGAAAGAATATTTGTAAACTGTTTGAGGCAGACTTTATAAACACCTCAATACTTTACCTCACTCGTGGAGCGCCACTCATCGAGCTCTCGAAGCTCCTCCAACAGTTGTTCTCTCCTTCGCTCGTACTCCACACGAATCGCATAGAGCTCATAGCTATCATCTAGAAACGACAAGTAAAAGTAGTCAGAAAAACACGTTTTAAAGTGTAACGCGGTACGATGTGTTTATGAAATATAAACCGTCTTTACCTGGTTTCTGCTGCGAAAAGGGCTGTGTTAGAGAGGGCTTCGCCATCCTCTCCCTCGCAAGTAATCTCTAAAGCAAAATAAACAACAATGATTAAATACTCACAAAACTCGAAGAGGAAGAAATCGCCAAGTAATGATAACCAGCGTCGGCGTTTAATTAAATAAATTCAAAATTGTGCGAAAGAAAACTTACCCTCGACTCACTGGAAAACATCTTACCATCAATTAACCAAAAACTCCGAAAAAACCATGAAATATACGCAAAACCGCAGAAACACACCGAACCAAACTACCACAAATACACAGTGACGGGACTGAAGAAGATATAGCGTGTTTTAAAACTAGCATCTTTGATGACGTCAATGCAGCGTTTATATTTAAACTCCGTCCGCCATTTTAAATATAATAAATATTTTTGGATATTAAACTTTGACGATAACCCCGTAAAAAATTAATTTAAATATATTTTATAACACCAAATCGGTTTGTAGCGCTTTATGGCGTTAATTTATCACCTGGAATTTTCAAATGTTTTTGCGAAACGAACTCTTATTAATATAAACTTGAAACTTCTGCAAAAAACGAATTAACAATATTTCAACTTGATACTTACAAAAAAAATACAAATATTTAAGAAAGTGAATAACAGCAGTACAACTTCTTGCTTTACGGCAGGGTAATCAAAATGTATTTTAAAAAATAAAATAAAAAGCAAAATAAAAAAGAAAGAAAATATTTTATATTCTATACAATAAAATGCATAGTCTGCAGAAAAGAGAAATAATCGTAAATATAACTAGATGTTTTGATCGTTGTTTATTGTTTATCACGGCCAACAAATTTAAAGAAAAATAAACAAATAAATATTTTTAAGACAAACTGATGTTAAATTAATTGCTTAGAATGTACAGACAGACAAAAAAAATTGGTCAGCAAAACAAAAATCGTGAAATTCATGATTTAATGAAAAAGAAATAACCGGAAGTGCTTCCCGAATTATACAGAGAGTTCAACTAGATTTTTTTACACACTAACGGTGAGAAAAAAGTGAGACTGCGAAACAGATTCCCTTTTAGCAACGTCCACTAATTTATTTATTAAACATTATTTTAACACATTTTTACAAAATGAAGTTGAGTTGAAACTTACGCAAAAACATTTTTCGAATTACTTTAAGAGAGAAGAAGCTGCTAACATCACTTATCGAAATGTTTCAGGTAATTAATTAATGTTGAATCATGTGAAAACATTGATGTTTATCGTCTGCGTTACTGAATCACAAATTGAATCTGTCATCAAATTGACAGCATTCCTCTTTAATTATAGCTTTAATAGTAAAAAAAAAATCCTCATGAAGCCTCATTCCAACCTCATATTATTAGATGAGAAGACCCGATTTTTTAAAATATTGTTGTACATTTTCATTATGTTGTTGGTTAATATTTGTCTTAAAAAATACTAAAATAACTATTGGTCCTGGAATATTGAAGATGATTGTCCATCATCTCTGTGCCTCAGTCTACAGATGCCATACAGTGTTCATTTATAACTCAATTCTTTATCAAACACGGGAAATCATAGCCCTCTTAGGCTAAAGCAGACGACTTGTGCATCTGTACTGCAAAACTGAACGCACCAGCCATAAAGACATTATTATTTGGGTCATACAGAATTCTACAGAGATACTATTTCTGTTGTTTAGAGCACTAAACTATAACCCTTTTGTGGTGTTAAGATTTTTGTTACTGGGTCTTACAGACTTTTGTTAGTCTTACAGTGTTACTGGGTCTTACAGGTGGCGCAGTAGGTAGACTGTGAGCTTCCAGTTAGAAGATTGCCGGTTCAAGGCTTGCTGGTGGCTTTCCTGGATGTTCTTCTTGTGCTTGCGTTTCCTCCGGGTACTCCCACTATCCCAAAAACATGAATCAGGTAAATATAATCATCAAAACTCCACTTAAGCGTCTGAGCTAATGTGTATATTGCCCTGCGATGGACTGGTGACCTGTCCAGGGTGTACCCCCACCTCTCACCCGATCTGTGCTGGAGCACCAGTAGAAGTGTGTTAGAAAATGTTTACACTGTTTTCTGCCCCCGTGGGGACCCGGGGTAGAATAGGTCCCTAGCACCCCCTTGCTGATCGTAAGAGACGACAAATGGGGCAACTTGTTGGCCGTGAGTTGCGACTTGTGTCAGTGGAGGAAGAGATCCTGGTGCTTGAGGATTTTGGTTTGCTGCGGCTAACACTTATCCAACACATCACTTTGGCTCCTTTAGACAAGAGGTTGGAAAGGCCCGTTCCAATCAATCGGCTTGTCAGGACTTGCCCTGGAACTATTTTGGGATCGCAATCAACCAGACAAATTTCATTCCTTCCAGAAGGTGCTGGCGTAGGGTCAATTGAGTAGTATAAACTTTGTTTATATGCTCAAGTATACCATTTCTGTATCCTTGATGTACATCCAGTGGATGTCCGTGGCTCTGTACATCCCCTTGTAGGGCTCCGATGTGGGTGAGGAGCAGAGATGATGAACAAATCTATTCTAAAACATGGCAAAAAACCAAAACACCAAAAAACGGATACTGGACCAAGATTTGGAGACGGAATTTTCGACTGATTTTATTTTTTCATCTGAAAATGAAAACTGGCAAAGATTTATTTTATTAGAATCCCTGACTGATGACATGCCCCTTACCAAACTGTCCCCTTTTGCAATTCACAAAGGAATCACAGGAATTGCAGGAGCAGTAAAAGATGCGATCTGGACAAATTTTGGTGGAATGTGCTAGAAAAGTAAACTCAGCAAATTTACTACAAGCAACAACTTTGGCTGGAATTACTATGAAAGCTTACCCTCATCCTTCTTTAAACAACTGCAAAGGTGTAATCCGCACCAGAGAACTCCAAGATATGGATGAAGCTGAAATCGCTTCAGAATTAAAACAACTAGGTGTGATGGATGTTAATAGAATGACAATTAAAAAGGATGGACAGATCATCAAAACAGGAACATACATTTTGACTTTCAACAGACCACAACCACCAGAGAAAATCAAACTTGGATATCTAAGCGTCACTGTGGACATTTTCATTCCAAATCCACTGAGGTGCTTTAAATGTCAAAAATTCGGTCATGGATCTGCAGGATGCAAGAATAAGGCTATCTGCCAAAATTGTGGCGAGGACGAACATGAAACGAACTGCACCAAAGCTTCTAAATGTAAAAACTGCCTTGGAGATCATGCAGCTTCATCGAAGAATTGCCCCATCTGGCTCAAGGAGAAAGAAATACAAAAAATCAAACATACAAAGAAAGTAAGCTACCTTGAAGCTTGTAAAATAGTTGAAGGACTTCCTGCCTTTAACCTGAGTAAACCCTACTCTGCTGCTCTCATACCAAAGACACAATCAACTAGTTGTCAGACAGATCTAACTTGGGTATCCAAAGACAAACCTCAAACCATAAGCAACACCAAAAATTCAATCTCCCAAAAAACCAAGAATGTGTCCATACAAACCAGTCAGATACAAGACTCATATCTGGAACAAAGAGAATCAAAAGTGAAAAAGAAACCTCAAAGCACAACAACTCAACAATCAAATCAAGACAAAAGCCGATCTCACAAAAATGACAATCCAAAAGATATTGAAATGACTGAGACTCTGACTAGTCGTAGCCGCAGTCTCTCACCCAAATGTAAAAACAAAGGACCTGTACCTATCTTTCCTACTTGAGGATAAACAGTCTTATAATACAGTGGAACTGCCGAGGACTAAAAACAAACTTGCAGAATTACAGCACTTAACCGCTGCCTTTAATCCTCTTGCTTGTTGTATTCAGGAGACCCACCTGTCTCCAAATGATAATTTGACTTTTAAAGGTTTTAAAATTTTTAGCAAATGCGGACCAAATCTACAACGGCCCTCTGGGGGATCAGCCATTTTAGTGAAAAATGACATAATACACAGTCAAATTACATTGGATACCAGATTACAAGCAATAGCAGTTCAACTTACTCTTCACAGAGCTATTACAATATGCTCAATCTATATTCCCCCACATGATGCTGTGATACCTCTAGAACTGGATAAACTTGTTTCACAATTACCAATTCCATATATACTCATGGGTGATTTTAACAGCCACAATCCTTTATGGGGTGAAGGCCGATGTGATGTCAAAGGAAGAAAAATAGAAGTTTTTATAGAAAATAATGATTTATGTCTACTGAATGATGGAACAAAAACATATCTTCATCCAGGTCATGGCACCTATACTGCAATAGATCTGACAATATGCAGTGCTGATCTTTTCCTTGATTGTTCATGGAGGGTTTGGGATGACCTGTGTGGGAGTGACCACTTTCCAATTGTACTCACATTTCCACATACTGATGTACAACTTAGACCCCCAATGGCAACTCAAGAAAGCAGACTGGCTCACTTTTCAAACTATGTGTTGCGAAAAATTTATTTCAGCAAACCAAGGAAATCAGAACTCTATAGAATCCTTCACTCAGCAGTTAATTGCAATAGCAGATGAAACAATCCCAAAGACATCAACAAAACCACAACGAAAGACCAATCCATGGTTTAATGAGCAATGTAAAAAAGTTATTGAAACACGGAAAAAGGCTGAACATGTTTTTAATAAACATCCATCAACTGCAAATTTTATTAATTTCAAAATTTGCAGAGCCCAAGCTCGCAGAACCATTAACGAAGCAAAGAAACAAAGCTGGAAACAATTTGTTTCAAGTTTAACTCGCTATACTCCCATGAAGAGGATCTGGAATATGATTCGTAAAATGAAGGGAATGGAAAATGGATCACATATACAACATATTAAAAGACAAGGGATACTTCAGACAATGGAGATGGATATAGCGAATACACTAGCAGAATCCTTTTAAAAGAACTCATCAATAGAAAACTGCCTTCCTGAATTTCAACTATTACGAGCACAGCAGGAATGTAAAGAACTGAATTTTTGTTCTGATAACATGGAAGTATATAACCAACCTTTAAAGATGGAAGAATTAATAAACTCTCTAAAATGCTCACATGATACAGCTATTGGTCCAGATAAAATTCATTACCAGTTCTTAAAGCACTTACCGTATAGCTCACTATGCCTTTTATTGGATAATTTTAATTTTGTCTGGTCTTCTGGTAAAATACCAGCTTCCTGGAAAGAAGCAACAGTAATACCCATACCTAAACCAGGAAAAGACCACTCTGATCCAAATAACTACAGACCAATTGCTTTAACCAGTTGCTTATGTAAAACTATGGAGAGAATGATTAATAACCGGCTTATCTGGATACTGGAATCAAATAAACAATTAACTGACTACCAGTGTGGATTTAGACGTGGAAAGAGCACATTGGATCAATTAATTCGAATGGAAACCTATATCAGAGATGGGTTCATCAGGAAAGAACATGTTGTTGCTGTCTTTTTTGATTTGGAAAAAGCATATGATACAACTTGGCGAGATGGAATTTTAAAAGATCTTCACCGAATGGGATTTAGAGGAAGGCTTCCCATCTTCATTTCAAATTTTCTTACCAGAAGAAACTGTAAAGTTCAAGTGGAAAATACTCTATCAAATGTTCACAAACAAGAACTTGGAGTTCCTCAAGGAAGCATACTCTCTGTCACACTCTTCAGCATCAAGATAAATAGCATTGTGGAAATCATCGGACCAAACATGTTCTGCAGCCTTTATGTGGATGATCTTTGTATTTGTTACAGAGGGAAGAATATGAGCACAATTGAAAGGCAACTACAATTATGTATTCACAAAATTAATCAGTGGTCTATAGAAAATGGTTTTAAGTTCTCTAGAACAAAAACTGTTTGTACACATTTTTGCATCCAGAGATCTCTTCATCATGATCCAGAACTTTTCATCAACGGAGATCTGATCAAAGTTGTTAAGGAAATCAAGTTTTTAGGCCTTATTCTCGACAACAAAATGACTTTTATCCCTCATTTGAAATGGTTAAAAAACAAGTGCACGAAAGCTATGAATATAATCAAAGTGTTGGCAAAAACTAAATGGGGAGCAGATTTTAATGTACTTTTACGTCTCTATAGAGTTCTCATTAGATCCCGTTTGGACTATGGGAGTATAATTTATGATTCTGCAGAAACTCCTATAAACAGATCCTCAATACAGCACACCATCAAGGATTACGACTTGCTTTAGGAGCATTTAGAACATCACCTGTACAGAGTTTGTACACTGAAGCCAATGAACCTTCACTCCAAAACAGACGGCTTAAACTCTCATTACAGTATGCTGTTAAATTGAAAGCAAATAAGAACAACCCAGCTTATTTTGCAGTTTTTAACCCACAGTTTGTGCAGTTGTATGAGAGCAAACCAAAAACCATCAGACCATTTGGCTTGCGCATTAATCCACATTTACAAAATTTAAACATAAACCTGGACATATTAAGTCAAGTACACTTCACTTCCTTGCCTCATTGGAAATTAAAGAAGCCCATAATCAATATGGATTTAGGTCATCAGAAGAAAGGAGCAACTCATCCTAATGTGTATAGGCAACAGTATTTGGATATTAGAAGTCAATATTCTCAACACTCACCTATCTTTACAGATGGTTCAAAGGTAGACAATGGCGTAGCAGCAGCAATGGTAACTGGGAAACAACATTATGGAATCAGCCTGCCTAAAGAATGCTCAATTTTTACAGCTGAAGCCCGTGCCTTACTTTTAGCATTGGAATATATAGAAAATGTCCAACAAAAGAAGTCTATCATTTTCACAGACTCCAAATCATGTCTCCAAGCTATGGAATCTCCAAAGAATGATCATCCTCTGATTGATAATATTTTAACTAAAGTTCATCAATTACAAAATCAGTTTTATCACGTCATTTTTTGCTGGATTCCAGGACATGTCGGACTTTCAGGAAATGACCGAGCTGACGCAGCTGCTAAAGATGCTTTAAAGCAAGCAGTGATCAAATGCCAAATTCCTCCATCGAGATGAGACCTTTTATCAATGTTTACATTCTAAACAAGTGGCAAGAAGAGTGGAATACATTTGAAAATAATAAACTATATGAAATCCAACCTGAAATCCCATACAGAATTTTAAGACTAGATTTGATCAAGTGGTTTTTACTAGATGTCGTATTGGACACTCAAGACTAACACATGGTTATTTGCTCCAAGGTGAAAACCCTACGCAGTGTTTGTACTGCACAAATCCACTATCTATAAAACACATTTTACTGGACTGCCCTGCTTTTAATGACTCCAGAAGACTTTTTTATGAAATTAACTCTCTTAAGGACATTTTTAACACAGTGACACCAGAAAAGATTTTAGAATTTTTATCATGTATTAACACAAAAAATCTTATTTAATTTATGTAATCATTTAGATGTTGATTTTTAATTGTATATCTATTATTGAAATGTTTATGCCATGAAAATAGCCTTGGTTGCTGGCATGGCATTAAATTAAATAAAATGAAATGAAACACTGTTTTCTTACTGCATTTGATAGTTTCATGGACTCTTTAATACTAAAATTGACACCAGTCACTGAATACCTTGTTAAATGTCCCTTACTCTCTGTGCTGTCGTTCTATAACAAAATCTTCAAATCTTTCCTGTATTTCATTGCAAAGACACTGAAATGTTCAGCTTCAGAATTTCCTATCTTTGATCATTTAAAATATTTCAATATTTCGTCCATTCCATTAGACTGAGACAGCACTTCTTAAAATCACCAATGATATTTTGACTGCAGCTGACTGGTCTTCTGTCCTCTCATATACTCTAGACTTACATCGGCATTTGACACAGTCTCCCACCAATTTGTGCTTCAGCGTCTTCAGTGAGTAGGTGTTGTTGATCAGGCTCTTGACTTGTTTTGAAGCAGGCAAGGAGCCGCGGAGTCTTTCAGGACTAAATTTTAGCTTTTGCCTTTGCTTGAGGTGTTTTGAGCTCCTCCCCCTTACCACTCCTTCACCACTGCTCCACCATGTGGCCTCTCCAGGGTCTGGGTAATTATGGCTCCCTGTCGCAAGAGACACTAGTGCCCTTCCCAAAAATCCCCCATCTGACCTCAACTTAGCCAGAAACTAAGCACTCTGGTCTGAGGCGGACATCCGAGAATGACGCTTGCTATTTGACCCGGCTACCAAACTCCTTCCAGGAAGGGCACCGAACCAACAACCTTCTAACTGGAAGGCCACAGTGCTACCCACTGCGCCACCATGTCACCCTTTCTCTGAACCAGGATAGCTTTTTCTTGACCTGTTTTGAGCAGTCGAACGGGGGTTCCCATAGTCAGTCATTTGTTTGGTTTGGACATGTGCAGAGGAGGGATAGTGGTTATATTGGTAGAAGGATGTTGGAGATGGCGCTGCCAGGTAAGAGGTCAAGAGGACGGCCAAAGACGAGATTTATGGATGTGCTGAAAGAGGACATGAAGTTAGTTGGTGCAAGAGTAGAGGTTACTGGACAGAGTTAGGTGGAAACGGATGATTCGATGTGGCGACCCCTAAACTGGGAACAGCCGAAAGCAGAAGAGTAAGAAGTGTATGTATTTTCTAGGTCAAACCGCAATATTAAAGTTTATATACAGTGACTCATTGACGAATTGAACCGTTCACAAGAATCATTTTGTCTGAAGCAAACTGAGCCAGGAAGTACTTTCTGCAGCCGACAGCACGACGACGTAACAAATGTTCAAACGCGTGCGGGGTAATGTATGTTGAAACAAATATTAAAAAGCTTAATTTGTTAGTGATTTAGTTTGCCGTTCCATTTCTTAATTAAACTTATCGGTTTGTTGTTTAACAATTTATATGATGCACATTAGTTTTAAGTATCAAAAAGCTTTGAGGTGGTGAAAAGAGCTTTGGTGGTGGTCATGATAATAAACGCAAGTTAGACCAAGATGAAGATGAATGGGTCGGTCCTATGCCAAGTGAGAAGTTACATGCATAGAGATGTTATTACACACATCGCTTGCACCAAGTAAGTTTTCTCTCACATTTTGAGGATTAACGTTACTACATTGTTATTACAATTTGGGTTGTGCAGGCTTTCATTT
>SRMA01026766.1:30083-52851 GCA_007224835.1 Danionella cerebrum
TGGAGTCTTTCAGGACCAAAATAAGCTGTGACCCCTTCGGAGGGAGGTAAGGGGGGGGACTTGTTCATTTTGTGAATCAATGAGCCTGCTTTCACAGCCTAAACGGTGTGTGGGGTGGCGTTCGCTGGATGCAGAAAAGATTCAATAATTTCCTGCACCATTGAGACTCAGGTTAGAGATGTCTCTGACCTAGGTTGTCAGGGCTGGATGATTGACTTGGGGCATGTCAGAGAAATCTCCTCCACTCTTACCACTCCTCCACCACTGCTCCACCATGTGGCCTCTTCAGTGTTGCTGTCATTGCTGTAGGTTTTCACAATCGGGAAGTATGTTGGGGGTCTGGGTAATTATGGCTCCCTGTTGCAAGAGACACTAGCAGTCTAGCCCACCTCCCGAAAATCCCCCCATCCAACCTCACAGCCCCTCCCAATCACCTCCACCTAAACTTAGCCATAAACTAAGCCCTCTGGTCTGAGACGGACATCAGAGAATGACGCTTGCTGTTTGACCCTGCAACCAAACTCCTTCCAGGAAGGTCACCGGAGAGCCTCGAAACAACAACCTTCTAACTGGAAGGCCCACCGTGCTACACACTGCACCACCATGTCGCCCTCTCTCTGAACAAGGAAAGCTTTTTCTTGACCTGTTTTGAGTTGTTGAACGTGGGTTCCCATAAATCAGTCATTCGTTTGGTTTGGACATGTGCAGAGGAGGAATAGTGGTTATATTGGTAGAAGGATGTTGGAGATGGAGATGCCAGGTAAGAGGTCAAGAGGACGGCGAAAGACGAGGTATATGGATGTGCTGAAAGAGGACATGAAGTTAGTTGGTCCAAGAGTGGAGGATACTGGACTGAGTTCGTTGGAAAGGATGATTCGATGTGGCGACCCCTAAACTGGGAACAGCCGAAAGCAGAAGAGTAAGGAGTGTGTGTATTTTCTAGGTCAAACCACAATATTAAAGTTTATATACAGTGACTCGTTGACGAATTGAACCGTTCACAAGAATCATTTTGTCTGAAGCAAACTGAGCCAGGAAGTCCTTTCTGCAGCCGACAGCACGACGACGTAACAAATGTTCAAACCCATGCGCTGTAATGTATGTTGAAACAAATAATTAAAAAGCTTTATTAGTGATTTTGTTTTCCGTTCTATTTCTTAATTAAACGTATTTGTAATCTTTACTTATCGGTTTGTTGTTTTACAATTTATATGATGAACGTTAGTTTTAAGTATCAAAAACAGTGGACGTAACTAAGTAATTTGTGAAAGGGAAAGTGACAAATGTGAATATGTGATATTTCTATTCTATTCTATTAATACCATGTTAATTATGTTAATACATTGTATTGATCATTACAAAAAGTAAACGATTACAATTTTACTGAAAATAAATAAATGGGTTTATGCCTGTATGTATTTGTATTATAAGATTCATTAAAATAGGTACACGTACAGTTGATTTGGAATAACTATAAATAACTACAAACTTCCACGTGTATACATGTACTGGTCATCAACAGCATAGAAACTCATAACGTTGGTAATTACGGTATAACATAAAAAGTAATCAACGATATAAAATAAAATGTATATAAAATAAAGAGATAAATAGCATTAGAACAACACAACAACAACAATATGAATATTATACGAATCAATAACTTAAAAGAAAATTTCACAAACTGCTGTATTTCTGCAATTCCAAAACAAGTGATCAAACGAATCAGATTCATCAGAGCAAAAAGAGTATTTCGTGTCAATAAAATTCATGTCTTTTCAACGACAAATTATAACTGACATTATATAATGTCTAATTATAAAATATCTATGGTTTCAACCATAGACTTTAAAATGTAATCGCGGGCTATGCGCGTTTCAAAATCCATCACCGCGCATGCGCATATGAAAATTGATTACATCGCGCATGCGTGTTTCAACATTTATTACCGCGCATGCCCATAAGTATAAAGTTATCTCTATATAAAATAAAAGAGATAAATAGCATTAGAACAACACAACAACAACAATATGAATATTATACGAATCAATAACTTAAAAGAAAATTTCACAAACTGCTGTATTTCTGCAATTCCAAAACAAGTGATCAAACGAATCAGATTCATCAGAGCAAAAAGAGTATTTCGTGTCAATAAAATTCATGTCTTTTCAACGACAAATTATAACTGACATTATATAATGTCTAATTATAAAATATCTATGGTTTCAACCATAGACTTTAAAATGTAATCGCGGGGTATGCGCGTTTCAAAATCCATCACCGCGCATGCGCATATGAAAATTGATTACATCGCGCATGCGTGTTTCAACATTTATTACCGCGCATGCCCATAAGTATAAAGTTATCTCTATATAAAATAAAATAGATAAATAGCATTAGAACAACACAACAATAATATGAATATTATACTATCCAATAACTTAAAATCAAATTTCACAAATTGCTGTATTTCTGCAATTCCAAAACAAGTGATCAAACGAATAGGATTCCTCAGAGCAAAAAGAGTATTTCGTGTCAATAAAATTTCATGTCTTTTCAACGAGAAATTATAACTGACATTATATAATGTCTAATTATAAAATATCTATGGTTTCAACCATAGACTTTAAAATGTAATCGTGGGGCATTCATCAAATCCATCACAGCGCATGTGCATAAGAAAATTGATTACATCGCGCATGCGTGTTTCAACATTTATTACCGCGCATGCCACGTCGACAGTCTCTGTAGCACAGGCCACTGTCTCTAAAACATTTCAAAGGTAATGGTGTCCAACCTTGCTTCTCAAATTACGATTCTAAATTCACCAATTATAGGAAATAAAATATAATTGTAGAATTAGATATAACAAAGCATTTGATTATATCTGTTATTTTTGTAGTTTCAGGATAATCGATAAGTATCATAACAGGAATTGTTGCATCTTTAAATAAAGTTGAATAAAAAGATTTTGACACTTTGCATAAGTTAACGGTACTTCATTTTTTGGGAACAAAACTTCTACGTTACATGTACGTTCTCTTCTAAAACACTTCTCTATATGTATTAACCAGTTAAACCTTAATCACATTAGCGCCCTCTACTGGTCTTCAATGAATTACAATCACAAAACAGTATTATTCAATGCTGAAATGAATATGTGAATATGTACAGGTCTTAACAATTTAAAAAGGTTTAAGTATAATAATTGTTTACTCTGAACAGTTTTATTTTAATATTTAGGGCCACAGTTTTAATCACAAGTAACACTATTCATGTTATAGATTTTCAATCACATGACAGATTTAGGGAAAAGACTACAGCACAATTTTTTGAACATTTGTTTTAATCTTTACACAGACAGTACACTTTTAAAGTTCCTTTACTGTCTGGCGAGAATATTATTAACAAAACCCGAAACCAACTCCAGATTTCTTTTCCCTAGCCTCATTATTCGAATACGACTAAAGTAAATAAACAAATGTGTTGGCTTTTGTTGGAAAGATAAACATCACCTCAAAAATGCTTTATTAAAATGTAACTTTTCAGCCATGAGCAGCTCATTTTTAATAAATTAAGAAATGCCTAATGAATCAAAGTTCTGTTTCGAAATTTTATTCCGAAAAACATACACATGAACAGTTTAGAATTAATTTCACGATCACAATTTATTCTCCAAATTACATTTAAAAATGTCTACATTTCTCAAACGGCTCTTTTAGAATGGCAATTGTGTTTGTGTGGATTTTTTTTCTGCACAGAATGGAAATCTGTAACAACTAAATTGCAGATAAAACTAGGGATGCACAGATTCTGGGGACTGGTGTAAAAATGGTCACAGTAGACAATGTAACCACTCCTGAGGTAGTCCTTCTTTAGAAAGCCCCTTCCCTGAAGAACACATGCCCTTTCCAGTGTAAGCCACGGTAATAGCCATTTATATCAGCCAGCACACAATTTTCAGCCCCCGCTTGGTTGGGTTTGCTTGGCTTAATTTACATGTACTGCTTCATTTTTAGTCTTGCTTTTGTGGCAACCATCCTCTCATCCAGTGATATGTGCTGCTTGGGATGACAGAGACTCTTGAAGCGGTTTCTGATCAATCTAAGGAGACGGTTTACTCTTTGACGAGGGTCATACTCCTCCATCCCCCTTTTCTGCTCATTGATGGGATCCTGCTCTGGATTATTCATATGCAAGCTCAAAATGACTCCTGCAAACTCATCTTTTGACTTTACTGAACCAGGAAGAGGGCCACATGAAAAACTGTTTTTTTTTCTCCTCCAAGTCACAAATTGAGAGTTTGCAGACTGACAAACAGCAGCAAGCCAAGGTCTTATCTGAGCTCCTGTGGACTGATGTCAAACCAGGCAAACTTCTCGTCATGTTTGCACACAACAGCATAGTCACTGGTGTGTTGGTGCTGGTGCTAACGGGGTTGTCAGGGTCTGTCTGTGTCCCCTGACTGAAAACCTCATTCTTTTAATGCACATGTTACATAATATACGCGTAATAACAGTAGTGTATTGTTTGTTGTTGTTGTTAGACGTTTCAGAGATGAACTGGACACGCAGTAACCAATGAGAACAGGTTGCATCACGTAAAGGAGGAGGTTCTAACAAACAATTACTGAGTCGTTAAAAAATCCTGTAAAAATAAACATATTAAAACATAAGTTAAAGTGTTCCTTGACCTTGGATGCGTTTTAATCTGTTGAAGACTTCAAAAACCAGATAACTAACTTTTCAAATTGATGGGCTCTTTAAGCTCCAGCAAAAACCACAGTGAACCAAAGAAAGCCGTCTTCTTTGTCAAAGCAAGAAACCCAGAGCACACAAGCAAGTGGCCACAGGCCTCCTCCACACAGCAGCTGACCGGCGGCAGCAGCAGCAGGTCAGGTTCCCTCAGCACATTGTGACATCTCTTCCACCAGATCTGATCATTCCCTCTCAGTCTTCAAAACAGCTCATCATATACTGGAGCTGAGAGTGCCCTGGGAAGAAAAGCAAGCCAACAAGAGGAAGAGGACTAAATACCCAGAACTAGTGGAGGAGTGTAGGGAGAGAGGTAGGGGGAGGCCTTATATGAACCTATAGAGGGGGTTGCATGCAGGGGATTTGCTGAACAATTTTCATAAGGACTTGAGCCGCATGTGATGCTTCGTCATTGATCAGAAATGTTTAGACAGAAACAAAATATATTGTCAGGGAGAACATTTTATTAAAGTATGGCTCTGCCGGTCGAAAAGTATCAGGTTCAATAATAGGGAAAATCCTAGCAATGTACTACTACCATCACTGAAGAGAGAACAAGAAATGTGGATTGGAGAATGTCAGGCTTCTTCTTCCTTCCCCTCTTTATGCAAATCGTTTGCAGTCCGTGGATTTGTTTTCCACACATCAATAACACATTTTTCTTATTTATTGCTTTACGAGTTTTTTAGAAAAGTAAATATTGATGTCTTTGTTAAGAACTATACTACACTCCACCGTAACATTCAAGGAACTCTGCCTAAAATATAATTTAAGTTTCCACTTTATAATAGAATGTATTGTAACTATAAAGAGATGTGCTTTACATAGAATAAATATGGTATTGACATTGAAACTCTAGGATCAATTTTTATTGAAATGCTACTGGTCTAATCAGATTCAGAGATCTATGCTAAGCCTCACCAGATCTCGGGAACTACTGAATTAATAAAAAAAAATGCTTAAAACTTATTACCGTATTTTTCGGCTCATAAGACGCACTTTTTCTTCCCCAAAACTGAGGGGAAAAAGTTGGTGCGTCTTATCGAGCGAATGCAGAGCGCTGCGAATTTCGGTAACGGCCGTATGAGAGGCGTAAGAGCTCCGGAGCTCCGGAGCTAGGCCGAAGCCGCGGCCATATTTGTTTACCCAGCGCTGCGCGCTGACGTCATCGTCCATCTCTGCCATAGCGCGGTCGTAACGAAAACGGGGAAATACTACATTTCCCATAATGCCTTGGCTACGGTAGCCGCAGCGGTGCTTCCGCATCCATACTCACGAGCGAAACTGCTTTTGACTCTCGCATTTGAGTGATCTCTCACGCTACAAACCCGATTTTTCACGCTAAAATACATTTTAAGATGTGAAATGGGCACAGCTAATAGTTTATTTGCGATCTGTTTCTTGAGCCTGACGATAAGATGATGTTGCACTGGAACAGTGATGGTGATAAAGAATGGTGGACTTTAGAATGATGAGTGGGGGCAAAGAAAAACATTACAGCCTTTTTTTTTTTTACTTTTACTGTTTACTGTCTGTTCATGTTACATGTTTGGCTGTTAACTTTTACACAGTTGATATAAAATATTTTACAAAAATGTTTTGTTCAGAATCTTTTTTTTCTAGATCTTCCTCTTTTAAAATTGGGTGCGTCTTATGAGCCGAAAAATACGGTATCTCAGGTGAAAATACGCCTTTTTCAACAGTAGTGGATAATTAATATATAAACTGGAGAAGCACGAACAGAACAAACAGGCCAAAATATGAAAAGTGGTTCCAAACAATATTGCAAAAAAAGCTGAGAGAGAGAAACTGACACAGAGTTAGGGATTTAAAATAATGGCTAATAAAACACTCGAAATGGTCTAATACTTGTTCGACGGCCTATTTTCTTTTACGTAATGATACAGTTCACACATTACTCTTTGCAAGAGTAGCCTTCTCCAGGTGTGGGTCAGTACCTCTTTCCACAGGGCATGTCGGTAACGATGATGTCCACAGAGCTGCTTCTCATTGGCAGATTGCACAAGTCCCACTGCACTACATCCATAGCCAAACCTGAAGCACTGAAAAACAAGAGTATCTGTGAGCAAACGATATGGGAACCAATCTCTAGATCAACATTCTCAAAAGTCCACTTGCTTCAAGATTATCCATTTATATCTCTCTCAGTGTTTTAATCACAAAATCACATTAGAAGCTTGAGTGAATTTAAAGCAAGCCGCACAAATCACCGGAACCTAGAACCTCTTCTTTCCAACATATCACTCCCGTTTTTTGAGGGGATTTTTCTGGCTTCCAATTAGTGCCAGAATTATTTTCAACGAGTTAAAAACAACCCATACCCTTTCACTTATATAGGTTTTCTGCATTTTAGCCCGTTTCATAGTTTTCCCTGTGTGTTTAATATGATGTTTGGAGGTGTTTGCTTTTGTTGGTGAATTTCACCCTGAGGTTTATTGTTTCTAATTTCTCAATCTTAGATTGGATTAAACTTTATTGTGATTACACATGTACAAGTGCAAATTCAACGAAATGCAGTTTAGGTCTAACCAGGAGTGCAGTAAAGAGCAGGGTATAAGTTAAATAAATGAAGTATAAATAGAGCATTTTTATGATATAAAACTGTTCACAAAACAATATTTTATGAACATGCACAACGGTTTATCTTGAATTGTCATTTCAACATGATACAAAGTAGGCCTTTGCAATACAGTGAATGAGTTAAAATGTTCTAACTTTTGATTCAGTTTCTCATCCATTAAAGGTTTATCTGTATTTCCATAATTAATCATGCCTCTCTTTTACTACTTTTCATTGCAGGTCTAAAGAAAGGCATGCAACAAAGTTACTCAAGATGCAAACTGAAAATGTAATGGAATTACACTATTATTTTCTTTGTGTGCATGTGTGTGTGTGAGAGATGGTCTCCTCTGCTATTATTTTTTAGGTACAAAAGACAAACGTGACTCCTGAGTTTTAACTTTTGGATGTTAGGTTCATTCATTCATTCATTGTTTTTTAAACGCCCCTCCAGCTTCTATGGCTATTTCCAGGGCAAAAGCAATTTAAGTTATTGAATTAGATAAAATGTTTAAAACCAGTTCTTCCTAGAAATTTTAATACCATATTTGGATCTACTTGATTAAAAATGTGATCTAGAGTTGCAGAAGAATAAAATTGTTTTCTGATGGGGGTTAAAAAAGGACAAAGGATGTTTTATAGATAGAGGTACTTTACATGAGTGGCATTCAGCTCGACTACCTCCAGTTACTAAAAACTGGTGTGTGAGTCTAGAGTGTCCAATTCTGCATCTTGTATAAATGACCTGTTCCCATCGATTGTTGAATTGTGTTTGTTTCTTTCCAATGTTAGGATTTATTTCATATAATTTATTTTTGATGCACTGGTTCCATTCAGTCTGCCATCTTTTTCCAATGTAAGAAGTGAGAAATGGTTTTAAATCTGATGCTGGTATCTGGCATAGGGTTAGTTCTTGTTTTGTAGAGGCTTTGGCGGTGCGGTCCGCTCGTTCATTTCCTGGAATTCCAATGTGTCCGGGTATCCAGTAGAAGAGTATGTGAAAAGATTTTCTTCTCAGATATGCCAGTTTAATTAGTATTTCTGTTATTATTGGGTGGTTTTTCTCATTGTTTTCCAGTGCCTCGAGGCATGATTTGGAGTCAGAAATGATGAGGAATTCTTTCCGGGTTCTGGTTTGGATGAACTGTAGTGCCGTCAGTAAAGCCTTTGCTTCTGCTGTGAAAACTGAGCTGTGGTCTGAGATACGGACTCCTTGTTCATGCCCTTTTGTTGTGAAGGCTGCAGCCACTTTGTTTCCAGATTTTGATCCATCTGTGTATACCGTGATGTGGTTTGGGAAATTGTCCCTGAAGTCCAGTAGTCGTTGGTGGTAGATATTTGGGTGTGTTTTCGATTTTTGTTCGTTTCCTAAGTTGAAGTGAATATTGGGTTTTTGTTGGTCCCACGGTGGAATTTTGCACAAGTGCGTTTGTACCAGTGATTCGTAGTCAATTTTGAGGTTTTCCAGATGTGATTTCATACGCAATCCAAGAGGACGGATTTGCTTTGGTTTCTTGTTATAAAAAGTTAAAAGTTGATTTTTAAAAACTGGGGTAAAGGCTGGGTTTTCTTTGTTTGTCCTTAATTTTATTATATATTGCAGAGCTAGTTTCAGTCGTCTGTTTTCCAGTGATGGCTCATTTGACTCTACATATAAGCTTGGGACTGGTGATGTTCTGTAGGCGCCTAGTGCCAGACGAATGCCTTGGTGGTGTATGCTGTCGAGGGCTTGGATGTAAGATTTCCTAGCTGAGCCATAGATGATACTCCCGTAGTCGATCCTAGATCTGATCAGAGTTCGATATATGTTCATCAGGGTCGAACTATCTGCGCCCCATTTAGTTTTGGATAAAACCTTTAAAATATTCATGGTTTTAAAACATTTTTCTTTTAATGCTTTGATGTGTGGGATAAAAGAGAGTTTGTTATCAAAGATAACTCCAAGAAACTTGGTTTCTTTGGATAGTTTAATTGGGGTTCCATCCATAAATAGTTCTGGTTCATTGTGTAACGACCGTAGTTGGCAGAAATGAGGGCAGATTGTTTTTGCTTGTGAAAACTTAAAACCATTTTCCATTGCCCAGTTCTGTATTTTATTTATCTTCTGTTGAATCTTCCTTTCAATGGTTGCCATGTTCTTGCTTTTATAGCATATGCAGATATCGTCTACATACAAGCTGCAGAGTACGTCGGTACCAATGATATTGGCAATATTGTTTATTTTAATATTAAAAGGGTCACAGATAGGATACTTCCTTGGGGTACTCCAAGTTCTTGTTCATATCGATCTGATAATGTATTTGTGACTTTGACTCTAAAAAATCTTTTGGCTAAAAAATTCTGGATAAAAATTGGCAGTCGCCCTTTAAAATTCATTCCATGTAAATCTTTTCAAAATTCCCTGTTTCCAAGTTGTATCGTAGGCTTTTTCTAGATCAAAAAATACTGCTATTGCATGTTCTTTTCTGATGAAAGCATCTCGAATGTAGCTTTCGAGTGAAACAAGGTGGTCAATTGTACTTCGTCCTTTTCTGAATCCACATTGAGCGTTGCTGATATGTTTTTCCGATTCCAGCATCCAGACCAGTCGTTCATTGACCATTCTCTCCATGGTTTTACACAGGCAGCTGGTCAGGGCAATAGGCCTATAGTTTGAGGGGTCACTGTGATCCTTTCCAGGCTTTGGAATAGGGATTATTACAGCTTCTTGCCATGTTGGTGGGATATTTCCAGAAATCCAAATGGAGTTGTAGAGCTTAAGCAGTAATCTAAAAACAGTGGATGGCAGATTTTTTATAAATTGATAGTGGACATCATCTGGACCAACGGCTGAGTCGTGAGATTTCTTCATAGCTTTTTGTAGTTCGTCCAATGTAAAAGGCTGATTATATGGTTCTTCATTATTTGAGTTAAAGTTAATTTTTCCTTTATGTCCATCGTAGAGGGCTCTGAACGCAGCACTGCGATTTTCAACTGAAGAATTGTTTTCAAGTGTTTTTGCTATTTCGTTTGCTATTTCGTTGCTGCCGATGTCAAGATATCATCCTTTCGCTTAATGTGTTGTATTTGTGGACTGGTATTTTTTCCTTTCATTTTCCGAATCGGCTTCCACACTTTAGTTGGTGAAGTATTTGTTGACAAATTGGAAACAAATCTTCTTCAGCTTTCTTTTTTACTTTCATTTATTGTTCTTCTTGCTTGTGCCCTTTCCTTTTTGAGTTTAATAAGATTTTCAGTAGTTGGATGATTAGAGAAACATCTTTCGGCTTTTTTCCTCTTTTTAATAGCCTTCTTGCAATCTTCGTTAAACCATGGAGTTCGTTTAGTGGAGTTTTTCCAGGACGTTTTTGGGATGGATTCTTCAGCTATAGAAATGAGGGTTTTTGTGAAGTTTTCCATAGCATTTGGATCATCTTCAAGGAAACCTGCAAATTTCTCATCACATAGAGCTTTAAAATAAGTCCAGTTTGCTCTTTTAATTTGCCACCTTTGCACTTTAAAATCTTCCTCTTGTCCTTTAATTGTTATAACTAATGGGAAATGGTCACTTCCACATAAATCAGGGTGGACTTTCCAGGATAAGTCTAAAAGGAGTTCGGGCTGACAGATGGTTAAATCGATTGCAGAGTAGGTTCCATGTCCTGGGTGCAGATAAGTGTTTGAACCATTATTTAAAAGATATAAATTGTTATTCTCAATAAAATCTTCTATTTTCCTTCCTTTCGCGTTGCACTGGTTGCTACCCCACAAATAGTTAGGACTGTTAAAATCTCCCATTAAAATGAAAGGGGGAGGAAGTTGGGTAATAAGCTGGTTTAGCTCTGTGTGTTTTATATTTGCATCTGGAGGGATGTAGAGAGAACAAATTGTGATGGTTTTCCTGAGTGTCAATCTTACTGCAGTTACTTGTAGCTCACTAGTGAGTTTGATATTGCTGTGAATTAAATCACTGCGTATTAGAATGGATGTTCCTCCAGAAGCACGCTTGTTACTGGGACCAAGAGTGTTCAAAATATTAAAATGTTTGAAAGAAATAGTGTTGTCTTTTGACAGTTGTGTCTCCTGAAGACATACAACAATGGGGTTGATGACAGCAATTAAGCGTTGTAGCTCTGTATAATTAGCCCGAACTCCACGACAGTTCCACTGAATAATCCGTTTTTCCATCACCTGTTTGGAAGGATGGGGACGTTTGTCTTCATTCTACCTCGGGGGGATGGACTTCGACTAGGGCATTCTTTTTCTTTCATTTCTATATCTTTTGGTTCTTTTATTTTTGTAGGGTCATCCTTGGGATTTGCAGCCCTTTGTTTCTTGCTATTTTTTGTTCCTTTTTCATTTTCAACTGGACTTTGGTTCAGGTGTGTATCCTTGGTAAGTACTTCACTCTGCGTTCCTGAAGTCTTTGTTTTGAAGGAGCAATATTAGTTTGGGGTTTGTCTTTATGCATCCAAGTGATGTCTGTCTGGCAGTCAATGGATCTTACAGTTTTTCTTACTGCATCAGCAAATGATTTGTTTATACTGAAGAAGGGGGTAGGAGCAACCAATTTCCTTGCTTCAGGGTAACTGATCTTCTTGGTGCATCTAATCTTCTGTATTTCTTTTTCCCGGATCCACATTGGACATTGTTTTGATGCAGCTGAGTGGTCCCCTGAACAATTACAACATTTGGATGGTTTTTCACAGGGTTCCTTGTCATGTCTTTCTTCACCACAGTTACAACAGATGTGTTTATTATTGCAACTGTTCGAACCATGGCCATATTTCTGGCAATTAAAACATCTAAGAGGATTTGGGACAAAGAGGTCCACTGGTACACTTAAGTATCCGATCAGAAGTTTTTCAGGGATTGTTGGTTTGTTGAAGGTGATAATGTAGGTACTTGTTCTGATTGTTCGTCCTTCTCTTTTGATGATAATTCTCCTTACGTTAGTAACTCCTTGAGGCTTCAGTTCTTCTTCTATTTCTTCTTCATCAACATCTTCAAGTTCTCTGGTGCGGATCACTCCTTTACTATAATTGAGAGTTGGGTGTGGTGATGTCTTCACAGGAACTGTTGCGATCATTTTTGTTTGTAGTAGATTCTCTGAACTGGCTTTTTTATAACATTCAACAAGAATTTGACCTGATCGCAGTTTTTTCACTTCTTTAACTGTACCCGCTATACCAGCAATACCTTTCTGGATAGCAAAAGGAGACAGCCTAGTGATTTGATAGTCAGCAGAAGATGATTCAATAATTATAAATTTTGGCCACTCATCATTTTTCGTCATTGTGTCATTAATTTTTCCATTTGGGTTGTCAGTTTCTAAATCCGTCCGATGTCGTTTGTGGTTTGGTTTATTTGCCATATTTTTGAGTTTTCTTGTTCATCATCAGTACTCCTCACCCACCTTGGAGCCCAAAAAATAGGGATGCACAGAGCCGCGGAACTCCAGCAGATTATGCATCAAGGATATACTGATGGTATACTCAAGCCAGTAGAAGCAACGGGTTGCTTTTTATAACGTGATTGACTCTAAGCCAAAGTGTCTTATAGATGTTTTAAGATCATTTCTTTGACCAGCCGATTGATTGGATCGAGCCATTCCAACCTCCCGTCTAGACGAAGTAGGAGCCAAAGTATCGTGTTGGAAAGGTGGCAGCCGCAGCTAACCATTTTCCTCAAACACCAGGACCTCTTCCTCCGCCGACACGGGTCGCAACTCACGGTTAACAAGTTGCCCCTTACAATGGGGAATCAAAAAAAAAGTTTGTTCTGGATCTTCACAAGCGGTGTAGTGGTTGTGTCCAAAATATGCAGATGTAAGTGCAGTCTAGAATTAGTGTAACCCTCGTAAGGGGGGCTTAAGGGTTAATCTCTCTTGCCCAAGGAGAAGACCCTAGCACTACGGAGGGAAGGAGCGTGCCACTGTTCCTTTCACAGGCTGCCATCGCAAGGATGGGTCCTGCGCCGTACCTGGTGGATGTTAGGTCTCTTAGCTGTTGGAATACTGCACCGTATTATTGCTTTCCAGTTACCCATGGATATCTTGGAAACGATACTCTTGGAAGTGGTGCTACAGGATGGAGATGCTGCCTACAAGATTCTTTCTCTTGCAGTTGCTTTAGTGCAATTGTGAACAAGACGAGGTTTAGACAAAAGGCACACTATGCATCGCTTGATGGTAAGTACTGTATCTTTTTTTGTCATGTTGCTTTATTGCATTTGTAAAGCTGTATCAAGGCTAATAATTCTTTAACAATTTTTCATGTATTTTGGTTACAGGTGTTGTGAACTGGAAAAAAATGGAGTGAAAGGTCGAGGGCTGGATGCATGCGGCAGGATTCTATGACGGCACGGAAGACCCAGACTGCTGTTTCAAATGTTGTTATTATTAACAGTGTCATCTTTAATAAATAAGTTAAGTTCATGTGTCATCACAATTCAATCATGTGTTGTAAATGTTTGAATTTATAAACAATTCTGATGTTTAGCAAATCTTTAAAAAATGCAACATTAGAATAGGGAAATAAGTTGCTGTAAATATTCCACATTTCAAATTTAATTAATGATTGAAGTTATACAAAAACAAACTAAATAAACACTATTCATTGATATTTAAATTTATTTTCATGTATTGCCAGTAATGCATTAGAATCCCATGGGATAAGTTAGCAATGGTTGAAATTACTAACTTAAGCAGAGGAAAAACTTGCTTGTAAAGGTATGTTACCCTAGAACACAAAACAGTAAGCGTAGATTAAAAAAATGTGTCAACGTCATTCATTTACGTCCAACCAATGAGATTTATACATGGGCGGGGCTACTGGGGCAGCCCCGCCCCCTCACTCTGAAATCGGGCGACCCGTGCAATCCCTCCCACAGTTAGCCCCTCCTCGATCTGCAGTCAGGTGTACTAGGGAATTTCTATATTCCAGCTGGAAACTTCTACAATCACCCATCTTTGTGGACTTTTGGACTGAAATGAAATATTTTTAGAAGGGTCTGGGGTCGGGTCCTTCTGTCTCTCTTTTGGCCCTTTACTTTTTGGAATGGGTATTAAGAAAAGATTATTTTTTGTTTATAAATACAAAAGTCAAAATTAAAATACATCCTCATACAGGACCATAGCTCCTCTCTCGGCACCCTGTCATACGCTTTTTCTAAATCCACAAAGACGCAGTGCAGCTCCTTCTGACCATCTCTGTACGTCTCCATTAACATTCTCAGAGCAAAAATTGCATCAGTGGTGCTCTTCCTGGGCATGAAGCCATACTGCTGCTCACAAATATCCACTTCCCTTCTTAACCTAGCTTCCACTACTCTTTCCCAGAGTTTCATTGTGTGGCTCATCAACTTTATGCCTCTGTAGTTGTTACAACTCTGCACATCACCCTTGTTCTTAAAGATTGGTACTAGGACACTTCTCCTCCATTCCTCAGGCATCTTCTCACTCTCTAAAATCCTGTTGAATAACCTAGAAAGGAACTCCACTGCTGTCTCTCCTAGACACTTCCACACCTCCACTGGTATGTCATCTGGACCAACAGCCTTTCCACTCTTCATTCTCCCCAGAGCCTTCCTCACCTCATCCTTTCTAATCTTTTCAACTTCCTGCTCTACAATATTCACCTCTTACCCCCTTCGTTAACTCTCATTCTCCTCCTCAAAATACTCCTTCCATCTTCTCTGCACACTCTTTTCACTTGTCAGCACCTTTCCATCTCTATCTTTATCAACATCATTAACCCAATAGACATATTATAATAAAACACAACAATGCTTCAGTAAAACAGCTTATGGTGTTTTTAACTTGACTTATAATTGTGTTAAATATCCTAAAAGTGTCAACAATTTGGTAAAATTTGAATAAAACAATTTAAAACAATACACAAACACCAATTTAGACCAAAAAAGAGCAAATTTGCATTGTAACCAAACCATCAAACACATTGTTCCTAGTTACTTATAGGTTTTATGTTTGCCCTTTTCCTTGTAAACCAAAAATATGTTTCTTTTTTTTATTTGAAATCAAAAATGCTACTTGGTGAGAGAGTACTTAGTGTCCAGTAGTAGGAGAACTGGCTGTTGGTTGGCTTAGCATGTTTCAAAGAGTGCTAAGGAAAAATGTTTTCCTCTTGCAACCAACCTGTACCATGTGCAGTGCCTATGCATCCTGGTGCAGCATCATGCATAAAAGGCTGCTTAAAGTTTTTCCTGGGAAGGAAATATAGGTGGGAGACTGTTGGTGATTGCACACTTCAGCAATGTACCTCGTTCCTGGAAAGTTAAAACACCCTCTTGTTTTTTCCTCTTTCGTGTCACATGATTTGGGGTTTGCACAATTGTTATCCCTGTTTCAACAACACTTTGTGTAAGTTTACGTCACTTCGTCACTGTGACAAGATTGTCAAAGATATCAGTTACAGTTGTTCTGTTAAATGCTGTTGCTTGGGGTTTTCTTGTAGACAGAGTGGGATAGTGCTTCAGGAAATTTGTGAACCTATCATCTCCTGCCATGTTACTTTCATTCCACTTTTCAGGAATGCAAACCAATCTTCTGACCTCCAAAGGCACAAATCTGTAACACAGGTCAGCAGCCTCAAGAAGATATTGAACTCAGTCTGGTGTCTGCTGAGAAGACACAGGTGTGTGGGTTAAAAGCATGTTTAGTGCTTCCGGGGTTTTTCTTTTTAGCAAAGATTGAAGTTACGTGCAACACTCCTGAGAGATTTTTCTTGGTCCAAGATTATCTGTGAGGCTTCATCCATTGCTCCAGGGTCTGGTGCTCTTCGGGCGAGGAGTGGGTGCACTCTAAACAGGTCACCAGTTTATCACAGGGAAACACATTCACAACTAAAGGGAATTTACATTGTTCAATCAATCTGACGCATGTTTTTTGAGACTATGGGGGAAACCAGAGTACCCGGAGGAAACCCACGCAGTCACGGTGAGAACATACAAACTCCTTCCAGGAAGGTCAACGGCGAGCCTCGAACCAACAACCATCTAACTGGAAGGCCAGGGTGCTACCCACTTGGGTTCTTCCAACAAGTGCTAATTCTCGCCTCGATTTGTTCATTTCTTTGAACAAACCATCCTGTTACTAAAAGAACAATGAGTATTATATGAATAATTCAGAGTTGTGATGTTTTTACTCTGCTCACATGATGGAAACATTAGCCGGGGAAACTGTAACACTTCATAAAATCCAGAAGTATTGTAGCGCATTGTTACATTTGCTTCTGATAAGAGTGACCATGTTTTTAGCATTTTTTCTCCATGTTAGCTTTGGTATTTGCTGTAAAATGTATCAAATGACAGTCATATCTTGAGCAGTAGATGGCATGTGTTCTTCCTCAGTGAGTTACATCTCGTCAGTTGTTTGTTTCTTTTATCAGTAGAGTGCTCTCCCCTGAAGGAGGTTGTAGTTATTTAGGGTTAGCCCCTCTTGGTTGCTTTTGTTGTACTTTTATCTTTTGTTCAGTAAATCATCTTTTCCTCAGCTTTCACATTTAAGTTGGTTTCTGTCTACGATTCCACTGCATGACATGTTCTTTTACAGGGCGGGTTGTAACCATTATGGGGTTTAGGCAAAAGCTAAGGGCGCCAACCATCTAGGGTTTGGTGCACATTTTGAAATGTTCTAACAAAAATATTCGTATCAATGTCATCATGGCGTCAAATGGTGAGCCTTATGATGGGGTGGAACCCTTTAAAATTTGTCTTTCGGAAATTTTTTGATGCCTGAATATTTTAAATGCTTCACTAAAAAAATCTCTGAAAACTTATTTTCTGTTTCAGCTCAAACGTCTTCTATGTTCAAGTCTCACGATTAATCTGACCTTGTAACAAACTGCTTTGGATTAAAGCGTCTGCTAAATACATAAATGTACATTTTAAACGTGTGTACAGGGCCTCTGTAAATACTAACTTCATTCAATGAATGTCTATTGATTTTGTTCATGTAAGAAGATAGACTTGTCGTCAGCCAATTTGGATTTTTTTAATTTCCTGTACCAAATTTTGTGATTAGTTTAAAATTGAATTCATAAGAATTCTATTAGTTAAAAGTTCTACTACTGTCAGAAATAAAAATCGAGAAATGGGGCAGCCTTGTCTGTACCCTCTATTATTAGAAAATCTTTAAAAAAAGATTTGGCATGACCAACAACATTTAAAAAAACAGTCAGAGAGCACTGCAATGTTCCAATGTTTTATTGGTTGGTTCCCTTTCAGTTGTTCACTACGACATATTTGTTGTAATGAAGACTGAGGGAACGATCACTGGGAGAGTGAGTGTTTCCCCCGTTGCAAAAGGACAACTATGCACGTGTGGTTGAACAGATGTTGATCATTAGATCATCAATCAGCTGGGTATGTAACCCCAACCGAACCTACTCTCATTCTGTGAGTTTCGAGGAGCCGAACCCACTTACCTCTCGGCACCTCAAATTCACTGACCTCAAAGGCATAGCAAAGAGATTACATCTCCATTCCCTCCGGCAAGGAATGGTGGGTTACATAAGTAACCAATACGTTCACCTCCATTCATTCACTACAGTGTATTTGTTGTAATTAGGGAAGGGTACCGAAACCCGGTACTTAATCAGGCCCGGTGCCTAATTATAAAAGACCAGAGTATCGATAAGGTCTGATGTTACCGGTTCTGCTATCGGTACTGGAGAATATAAATAAATCCTAAATACTATTGCTAATAAAAACATTACCTAGCAGATTTTACTTGACCAGCCTTGTGTAATGTGATGATATTCATTATTCACCTGCACGGCCGTTATGTGGAATCTCTCGCACGAAATGTATGTTCGAAAAAAAGAGAGTTCACGCGTACGCAGTACGAGAGCTCGCGCTTAAAGAACGCCGATAGCGGAGAAAGTCAAACGATCCAAAGTATGTTTATACTTCACCCGCGTGGATGCAGCAAGTGCATCAAGATTTTTTTATCTTCGAGGCGGAAACACAACGAATCGATCAAAACATAGAGGATTATGTGCCGACAGAGAAATGCCATCCGCCCCCTCGGGTGTGCGGTGTTAAAATAACGACACAAACGTCACTTATGATCTCTCTAGATAAGTATTATAATGTTCAAAATTTAATAAACACATTCAGATAATTAAAAATATTAGTTGTTTTTTTCTGCATTTGCCTATATCAAAACTAAAATGTTTTATAAATGATTTTGTCGAGCATCGGATATTCTTTCTTTAGTGAAACGATCATCTCTCTGTTTATTGTGACGGATGCTCTTCGGCACAGACACAGAGACACTGTGCTTTGTTTGTTTCATCCGTTTCTCATTTTCTTATAAATAAATGGAAAACAATTATGTTTTATTTACATTTAATTAAACTGGCAGGAATTAATAAAGACGCAGAGTTTTTTGGGAACACATTGTAAAACCAAGGTACCGTATTGTTCGGCTCATAAGACGCACCGGCACATAAGACGCACCCAATTTTAAAAGAGGAAGATCTAGAAAAAAGATTCTGAACCAAATACTTTTGTAAAATGTTTTATATCAACTGTGTAAAAGTTAACAGCCAAACATGTAACATGAACAGACAGTAAACAGTAAAAGTAACAAAAAAAAGGCTGTAATGTTTTGCTTTGCCCCCACTCATCATTCTAAAGTCCACCATTCGTTATCACCATCACTGTTCCAGAGCAACATTGCCCCCACATTAGTAATACCGTAATAGCCAGTAACATTGTCACTACATTACTAATAATAGCTAGTAACATTGACACTACATTACTAATAATAGCCAGTAACATTGTCACTACATTACTAATAATAGCTAGTAACATTGACACTACATTACTAATAATAGCCAGTAACATTGTCACTACATTACTAATAATAGCCAGTAACATTGTCACTACATTACTAATAATAGCCAGTAACATTGTCACTACATTACTACGAATAGCCAGTAACATTGTCACTACATTACTAATAATAGCCAGTAACATTGTCACTACATTACTAATAATAGCCAGTAACATTGTCACTACATTACTACTAATAGCTAGTAACATTGTCACTACATTACTACTAATAGCTAGTAACATTGTCACTACATTACTAATAATAGCCAGTAACATTGTCACTACAGTACTAATAGTAGCTAGTAACATTGTCACTACATTACTAATAATAGCCAGTAACATTGTCACTACATTACTAATAATAGCCAGTAACATTGTCACTACATTATTAATAATAGCTAGTAACATTGTCACTACATTACTAATAATAGCTAGTAACATTGTCACTACATTATTAATAATAATAGCTAGTAACATTGTCACTACATTACTAATAATAGCTAGTAACATTGTCACTACATTACTAATAATAGCTAGTAACATTGTCACTACATTACTAATAATAGCTAGTAACATTGTCCCCACATTAGTAATAATAGCCAGTAACATTGTCACTACATTACTAATAATAGCTAGTAACATTGTCACTACATTACTAATAATAGCTAGTAACATTGTCACTACATTACTAATAATACCTAGTAACATTGTCACTACATTACTAATAATAGCTAGTAACATTGTCACTACATTACTAATAATAGCTAGTAAGATTGCCCCCACATTAGTAATAATACAGTGGTTCTCAAACTTTTTTGGTCGAGCCCCCCTTTAAACCTTTAAAAGAATCTGGGCACCCCCAGATGTAAAATAATAATGATTTAATAATAATTAATAACTATTTTAATGTAAAATAAATGTAACTACTCCTTAATGTTAAATAACTCATTATTTATAGCTTATTCAAGTGACAATTCGGTTGCATGGTGTTAAGATATGATCCTTATGTGCTCTTACCTGGTTAGGAACACTACCCAATTGCAGAGCACGTTACTTACGTTTGCTATCTCGTATGTACATGTGTGAGATGATTTGAGTTTGAGTTTATTAAAGAAGAGTTTCAGTCATTGAGAGCGTTTTGTTTTCCTCACGCGAGCAAGAGAGAGAGCTCACGGCAGCAGTTCCGCTCGTGAGTATGGATGTGGAAGCACCGCTGCGGCTACCGTATCCAAGGCATTGTGGGAAATGTAGTTTTTTTTCTCGTTTTCGTTACGACCGCGCTATGGCAGAGATGGGCGATGACGTCAGCGCGCAGCGCTGGGTAAACAAATATGGCCGCGGCTTCGGCCTAGCTCCGGAGCTCTTACGCCTCTCATACGGCCGTGACCGGACTTCGCGGCGCTCTGCATTCGGTCTATAAGATGCACCAACTTTCCCCCCTCAGTTTTGGGGAAGAAAAAGTGCGTCTTATGAGCCGTAAAAATACGGTAATAATTTTATTTAAAAAGAATAATTTGTTACAGTCGGTTTCTCTCGTTCTACAGTTACTAGTAGTTCTCTCGTTCTTTGTGTTTAGACACATTTTTAACGAATAAAAAGCTTTTCCAATACATCAGAAAAACAACACATCGTTCCTGTAAATCGTTTTTCGGTTTTATTGTCATCATTGTTGTTCGTTTTGTGGAGTAAATAAATAACAATATTTGCTTTTAATAAAACATCTAGTCCCACGAATAGTCTTACATCCCGCGCATGAGAAATGAACCGCCCGCACCCGCGTCCACTCTATACAAACTATTATAAATACTAAATACAGCCATATACAATCCATGCACTTTTGTGTTAAAATTCGTGTGAAATGGCCAATAAAAATTGGAAATACAAAACGATATGTTCCCCACGCCAAAGTGAATCGGTTTAAACTATTTTGCATTTAAAAAATAAAGTGTTGTTTTTCTGTTTATTAATGTTTTTTATTATTAACTGAAAGTCCCGATAAGAGAACCGTTAGTAGTATCAATAAGATCAATAAGAGGTATCGATACCAGGGTCAGTGTATACAGGCAGAGACTAAACTTCAGGAAGATTAACAGCAACGGTTGTAATAACCGGTACAGAGACTCCTCTAACCCTCATTCTAACTTTTCCTTGGAGCAGACTCAGTGTGGGTCTGAAAGTACAGTGGTACCTCGAGATACGAATGCTTCGAGATACGAAAAATTCAAGATGCGAAAGGTCTTTCTGGAAATATTCTGCTTTGAGATACGAAAAAGATTCTGAGATACGAAAAAACACAAACAGTTCTGCTCTATTATCCACTTGTGATGTCTGACGTCGTGCTGCGCATGCGGGTCCTGGCTCTCTTCTCTTCCATTGACAGACGATGAAAAAAGGTGCTGATACGCTTTAAATCAGTTTTAAATCGAGCGAAACATTATATATAGATTACTAATAATGTGCTTTAACAAATGTTAGAGTCAAGGTGTCGCAAAAGAAATAACGTTTATAACGTGGAAAGTGCTGTTCTGTAGCACAAGTCAGAGAAACCCAGTGACGCATTCTCAGAAACGCTCTCTCCATCCCTTCACACACGCTTTCGTTACTGTCTGCGCTTGAAACCGTGTTGGTGTTCGTGAAATATCTCGAGAAAGTTAACTTTCAGGACAGACAGTGCCATTACGTTGTCTGCCATCCGTTCCATTTCACCTCCTCCGAGGTTTCACATTTGTGTATATATTACGTATTTTGCTATTTTTTTATTCTGTTTTATTAAGTTATATTACATTAACAATGTGTAGATTTAAGAATTGACGAAACGTTACTTGATTTTTAATCAACTTAAACTGTTGTTTCTGAGAGCCGTTGCACGGATTAGGCGGTTTACATGTAAAACTTGCTTCGAGATACGAAATGTTCGAGATACGAACGTCACACTGGAACGGATTAATTTCGTATCTCGGGGTACCACTGCATTAGATATTAGATCTAATCTAATCAGATTAGATTACCTTGCATTCTGGAACTTTACAAGTCATGTTCCAAGGCAAGTCCAAGTAAATGGAGGGAAAGTTTAAGAAAGTCCAAAAGTCGCTAAATTTTGATTTCAAGTCACTTTCAGTCATAAACAAAACAAAGCAATAGATTTCTGTCCTGAGGCTCAGTCACTAGAGCATTGCGCCAACAACACAAAAGTCATGGGTCTAAACCCCAGGGAAAGCAAGAACTCAAGAAATGTTTTCATTCCTTGAAATGTAAATGGCTTCGGATAAAACCGCCTGCGAAATGTAATGTAATCGTATGTTACCACAGAAATGCCAAACATCTAAGCATTAAGTCTCAATACAAAAATTCAAATGCCTCAAGTTTAAGGATTAACAAGAAAATTCACAAAAAAATCTTCAAGATCCACCACTGTTTGTACAACCCTTAAAATCCACCAAATCAAAGCATTTAATCTGAAAATTCACGACAATTTCTCCAGACGTTTGCTCGAAAAAACCTGTTGAGACCAGATTCATGATTTACCACAAACTTTGTTTCAAGATGGTGATTGTGCTTCTAGAAACACTATACTTTTCAGGAGTTTGCTTACATAC
>SRMA01026766.1:58046-123287 GCA_007224835.1 Danionella cerebrum
ATAAATGTACATTTTAAACGTGTGTGGGCCTCTGTAAATACTAACATCATTCAATGAATGTCTATTGATTTTGTTCATGTAAGAAGATAGACTTGTCATCAGCCAATTTGGATTTTTTTTTAATTTCCTGTACCAAATTTTGTGATTAGATTAAAATTGAATTCATAAGAATTCTATTAGTTAAAAGTTCTACTACTGTCAGAAATAAAAATCGAGAAATGGGGCAGCCTTGTCTGTACCCTCTATTATTAGAAAATCTTTAAAAAAAGATTTGGCATGACCAACAACATTTAAAAAAACAGTCAGAGAGCACTGCAATGTTTCAAAGTTTTATTGGTTGGTTCCCTTTCAGTTGTTCACTGCGACATATTTGTTGTAATGAAGACTGAGGGAACGATCACTGGGAGAGTGAGTGTTTCCCCCGTTGCAAAAGGACACCTATGCACGTGTGGTTGAACAGATGTTGATCATTAGATCATCAATCAGCTGGGTATGTAACCCCAACCAAACCTACTCTCATTCTGTGAGTTTCGAGGAGCCGAACCCACTTACCTCTCGGCACCTCAAATTCACTGACCTCAAAGGCATAGCAAAGAGATTACATCTCCATTCCCTCCGGCTAGGAATGGTGGGTTACATAAGTAACCAACACGTTCCCCTCCATTCATTCACTACAGTGTATTTGTTGTAATTAGGGAAGGGTACCGAAACCCGGTACTTAATCAGGCCCGGTGCCTAATTTTAAAAGACCAGAGTATCGATAAGGTCTGATGTTACCGGTTCTGCTATCGGTACTGGAGAATATAAATAAATCCTAAATACTATTGCTAATAAAAACATTACCTAGCAGATTTTACTTGACCAGACTTGTGTAATGTGATGATATTCATTATTCACCTGCACGGCCGTTATGTGGAATCTCTCGCACGAAATGTATGTTACGCAAAAAAGAGAGTTCACGCGTACGCAGTACGAGAGCTCGCGCTTAAAGAACGCCGATAGCGGAGAAAGTCAAACGATCCAAAGTATGTTTATACTTCACCCGTGTGGATGCAGCAAGTGCATCAAGATTTTTTTATCTTCGAGGCGGAAACACAACGAATCGATCAAAACATAGAGGTATATGTGCCGACAGAGAAATGCCATCCGTCCCCTCGGGTGTGCGGTGTTAAAATAACGACACAAACGTCACTTATGATCTCTCTAGATAAGTATTATAATGTTCAAAATTTAATAAACACATTCAGATAATTAAAAATATTAGTTGTTTTTTCTGCATTTGCCTAAATCAAAACGAAAATGTTTTATAAATGATTTTGTCGAGCATCGGATATTCTTTCTTTAGTGAAACGATCATCTCTCTGTTTAATGTGACGGATGCTCTTCGGCACAGACACAGAGACACTGTGCTTTGTTTGTTTCATCCGTTTCTCATTTTCTTATAAATAAATGGAAAACAATTATGTTTTATTTACATTTAATTAAACTGGCAGGAATTAATAAAGACGCAGAGTTTTTTGGGAACACATTGTAAAACCAAGGTACCGTATTGTTCGGCTCATAAGACGCACCGGCACATAAGACGCACCCAATTTTAAAAGAGGAAGATCTAGAAAAAAAAGATTCTGAACCAAATACTTTTGCAAAATATTTTATATCAACTGTGTAAAAGTTAACAGCCAAACATGTAACATGAACAGACAGTAAACAGTAAAAGTAACAAAAAAAAAGGCTGTAATGTTTTTCTTTGCCCCACTCATCATTCTAAAGTCCACCATTCGTTATCACCATCACTGTTCCAGTGCAACATTGCCCCACATTAGTAATACCGTAATAGCCAGTAACATTGTCACTACATTACTAATAATAGCTAGTAACATTGACACTACATTACTAATAATAGCTAGTAACATTGTCACTACATTACTAATAATAGCTAGTAACATTGCCACTACGTTACTAATAATAGCTATTAACATTGTCACTACATTACTAATAATAGCCAGTAACATTGTCATACATTACTAATAATGTAACATTGTCACTACATTACTAATAATAGCCAGTAACATTGTCACTACATTACTAATAATAGCCAGTAACATTGTCACACATTACTAATATAGCTAGTAACATTGTCACTACATTACTAATAATAGCCAGTAACATTGTCACTACATTACTAATGGTAGCTAGTAACATTGTCACTACATTACTAATAATAGCTAGTAACATTGTCACTACATTACTAATAATAGCTAGTAACATTGTCACTACATTACTAATAATAGCTAGTAACATTGTCACTACATTACTAATAATAGCCAGTAACATTGTCACTACATTACTAATAATAGCTAGTAACATTGTCACTACATTACTAATAATAGCCAGTAACATTGTCACTACATTACTAATAATAGCTAGTAAGATTGTAGAAATAATACAGTGGTTCTCAAACTTTTTTGGTCGAGCCCCCCTTTAAACCTTTAAAAGAATGTAAAAGATATAAAATAATAATTATTTAATAATTAATTAATAACTATTTTAATGTAAAATAAATGTAACTACTCCCTAATGTTAAATAACTCATTATTTATAGCTTATTTAAGTGACAATTCGGTTGAATGGTGTTAAGATATGATCCTTATGCGCTCTTACCTGGTTAGCAACACTACCCAATTGCAGAGCACGTTATTTATGTTTGCTATCTCGTATGTACATGTGTGAGATGTACCGTTGAGAGATGATTTGAGTTTGAGTTTATTAAAGGAGAGTTTCAGTCATTGAGAGCGCTTTGTTTTCCTCACGCGAGCAAGAGAGAGAGAGCTCACGGCAGCAGTTCCGCTCGTGAGTATGGATGTGGAAGCACTGCTGCGGCTACTGTAGCCAAAGGCATTGTGGGAAATGTAGTTTTTTTTCCTCGTTTTCGTTATGTCCGCGCAATGGCAGAGATGGGGGATGACGTCAGCGCGCAGAGCTTGGTAAACAAATATGGCCGCGGCTTCGGCCTAGCTCCGGAGCTCCGGAGCTCTTACACCTCTCATACGGCCGTTACCGGACTTCGCGGCGGTTTGCATTCGGTTCATAAGACGCACCAACTTTTCCCCCTCAGTTTTGGGGAAGAAAAAGTGCGTCTTATGAGCCGTAAAAATACGGTAATAATTTTATTTAAAAAGAATAATTTGTTACAGTCGGTTTCTCTCGTTCTACAGTTACTAGTAGTTCTCTCGTTCTTTGTGTTTAGACACATTTTTAACGAATAAAAAGCTTTTCCAATACATCGGAAAAACAACACATCGTTCCTGTAAATCGTTTTTCGGTTTTATTGTCATCATTGTTGTTCGTTTTGTGGAGTAAATAAATAACAATATTTGCTTTTAATAAAACATCTAGTCCCACGAATAGTCTTACATCCCGCGCATGAGAAATGTACCGCCCGCACCCGCGTCCACTCTATACAAACTATTATAAATACTAAATACAGCCATATACAATCCATGCACTTTTGTGTTAAAATTCGTGTGAAATGGCCAATAAAAATTGGAAATACAAAACGATATGTTCCCCACGCCAAAGTGAATCGGTTTAAACTATTTTGCATTTAAAAAATAAAGTGTTGTTTTTCTGTTTATTAATGTTTTTTTATTATTAACTGAAAGTCCCGATAAGAGAACCGTTAGTAGTATCAATAAGATCAATAAGAGGTATCGATACCAGGGTCAGTGTATACAGGCAGAGACTAAACTTCAGGAAGATTAACAGCAACGGTTGTAATAACCGGTACAGAGACTCCTCTAACCCTCATTCTAACTTTTCCTTGGAGCAGACTCAGTGTGGGTCTGAAAGTACAGTGGTACCTCGAGATACGAATGCTTCGAGTTACGAAAAATTCAAGATGCGAAAGGTCTTTCTGGAAATATTCTGCTTTGAGATACGAAAAAGATTCCGAAATATGAAAAACACAAACAGTTCTGCTCTATTATCCGCTTGTGATGTCTGACGTCGTGCTGCGCTTCCGGGTCCTGGCTCTCTTCTCTTCCATTGACAGACGATGAAAAAAGGTGCTGATACGCTTTAAATCAGTTTAAATCGAGCGAAACATTATATATAGATTACTAATAATGTGCTTTAACAAAAGTTAGAGTCAAGGTGTCGCAAAAGAAATAACGTTTATAACGTGGAAAGTGCTGTTCTGTAGCACAAGTCAGAGAAACCCAGTAACGCATTCTCAGAACCGCTCTCTCCATCCCTTCACACACGCTTTCGTTACTGTCTGCGCATGAAACCGTGTTGGTGTTCGTGAAATATCTCGAGAAAGTTAACTTTCAGGACAGACAGTGCCATTACGTTGTCTGCCATCCGTTTCACATTTGTGTATATATTACGTATTTTGCTATTTTTTTATTCTGTTTTATTAAGTTATATTACATTAACAATGTGTAGATTTAAGAATTGACGAAACGTTACTTGATTTTTAATCAACTTAAACTGTTGTTTCTGAGAGCCGTTGCACGGATTAGGCGGTTTACATGTAAAACTTGCTTCGAGATACGAAATGTTCGAGATACGAACGTCACACTGGAACGGATTAATTTCGTATCTCGGGGTACCACTGCATTAGATATTAGATCTAATCTAATCAGATTAGATTACCTTGCATTCTGGAACTTTACAAGTCACGTTCCAAGGCAAGTCCAAGTAAATGGAGGGAAAGTTTAAGAAAGTCCAAAAGTCGCTAAATTTTGATTTCAAGTCACTTTCAGTCATAAACAAAACAAAGCAATAGATTTCTGTCCTGAGGCTCAGTCACTAGAGCATTGCGCCAACAACACAAAAGTCATGGGTCTAAACCCCAGGGAAAGCAAGAACTCAAGAAATGTTTTCATTCCTTGAAATGTAAATGGCTTCGGATAAAAACACCTGTGAAATGTAATGTAATCGTATGTTACCACAGAAATGCCAAACATCTAAGCATTAAGTCTCAATACAAAAATTCAAATGCCTCAAGTTTGAGGATTAACAAGAAAATTCACAAAAAATCTTCAAGATCCACCACTGTTTGTACAACCCTTAAAATCCACCAAATCAAAGCATTTAATCTGAAAATTCACGACAATTTCTCCAGACGTTTGCTCGAAAAAACCTGTTGAGACCAGATTCATGATTTACCACAAACTTTGTTTCAAGATGGTGATTGTGCTTCTAGAAACACTATACTTTTCAGGAGCTTGCTTACATACTAGGGGTGTAACGGTTCACGGTATGTATTGAACCGTTTCGGTACGGCCTGTTCGGTTCGGTACATTTGCGTACCGTTTCGGTATTCGGTATTTGTATTAAATAATATAAATGTATTATTAGCGCGATATTAAGCGCAGCGGAACAATGTTCCTAGGCGAGTTTCCGCACGGACGCTATTGAGTGACGTGCAGCTCTACTGTGCATCACTCAATAGCGTCCGTGCGGAAACTCGCCTAGGAAGGAACATTGTTCCTAGTAGCAGAGCACGAGTTAGAAAATGGCATCATGGCAACAGCGAAAAAGAAGCCAGAGCTTGAAGACCCTCCCACCTCACTACGGTCTCCTGTTTGGGAACACTTTGGCTTCTCTGTTAAAATACATAACGGGATAGACGAGTGGATAAATTTAAAGTTGTATGCCGACATTGTTCCACGGAGATCGGGCAGGCAACACATCTAACATTTCTACTGCTGGAGATATTGTCACTGCAACCAGATCTGTGCTCTCTTCAGAAAATGTGGATAGATTAATCTTTTTAGCCAAAAACTTAAAACTTGAATAGTTAGTTTTGTTGATATACAAGCTGAAGCTGTTGCTAGTGTTAAAAGTTTTCAGGTCCTAACTAGTTGCAGTATTTCATTTTTATTTAAAAAAATGTGTTTTTCTTTATAAAGAGTGCAATTTATTTAAAATATCACCCAAATGTGTCACTTTATTTATTTTATGCAAGAATTCTATTGTGTATTGGCAGCTTTTCAAAATAAAGATTATGTAAGTTCCTATTGTTTTGTACCGAACCGAATGAACCGAACCGAACTCTCCAAGACACTGTACCGAACCGAATACGCTTCTAGCGTACCGTTACACCCCTATTACATACAGGCTTTGACTTTGGAATGCTTTCATTTCTTTTACACGACACAATGTTCGGGCGTGTTGTATGCTGCGTGTAAATTACTGTGATGGGCCGCCATGTCCTAAAATGCCAGCGCCATTTTTTTGCTCCATCATGAACCTAGTTTTCATTCCTGAAGCTCTTCGGCCCATTGAACATTTGGAAATCTTAAGTGAAATAAAATAAGTTGTGAAGACCATATTTAGGTGTGGGGTTTTGGGGCATTGTGTATAAATGGTGTGTAACAGAGAGAGTAATAATTGATAATATTTCTGATTCATATCTCGATTCCTATCCCCGATTAAATCACTATCATAAATTACACGACATGGCTTTAGTGAATCCAGAACATAAAAGAATTCTTTAAAGCATTGAAATTTAGGGTTTGTTTTTACGTGTTTAAATGGTTATTTCTGTTGTACTGGGCTAAAACGGACAGATATATGATCTGGCTCTAGTGATCCTCCCTCTTCTACTCCTTCCCTCTCTAAGCATCCACCGACGACCGGCTGCTGCTTATCAATCTAAAAACATACAACTACATATTTATTATCTTTTTTACTTTGATTTTTGGTGGTTTTTTTAAACCTTTCGACACACAAATGACAAGAAAATAGCAAAAAAAAAAAATAATCTCTAAAAATTAATATCTTTGAGATATTAATGTGAGGCGGCATGGTGGCGCAGTGGGTAGCACTGTGGCCTTCCAGTTAAAAGGTTATCGGTTCGAGGCTCACGGTGACCTTCCTGGAAGGAGTTTGCATGTTCTTCCTGTGCTTGCGTGGGTTTCCTCCGGGTACTCCGGTTTCCCCCACAATCCCCAAAACATGCGGTTAGGTTAATTGAATAATCTAAACCCACCCTTAGGGTGTGAATGTGTGAGTGACTGTTGCCCTGCGATGGACTGGCGACCTGTCCAGGGTGTACCCCTGCCTCTCACCCAATGTGTGCTGGAGATAGGCACCGGCAGACCCCCTTGACCCCGAAAGGTATGAAAATGAAAGAAAGAAATAATAATGTGAATTTAAGGTGTTTGAAAACGCTTGAAAAGGAAATGTTGCGTTTTTCTTTGAGTTACTAACAGTTTGTCTTTTTGAAAAGTCTCTTATGCTCCGTTTGTTTAACATTGTGCCTTTGTTAAATAACATAGTATAGTTTGTAACATTTGTATAGTAACATTGTTACTAGACACAAAGATTTAAATGTTGGTAAAAACGTTTAACGTTTGTCGTTAAAATCTGTTAAGCAGACGAGACTCGATCGAAACAAATATCTAAAAGGCAGAAACAAAAAGAGTTCTCTGTCCCGCTTATCTGCAACCTTCCAGGAGGCCCAGATTTTTTGTTCCGCTTCCTGGTCTCGAAACACTGCCCGATAAATTTATTAGCTAGAGATTTGATGTGTAAATTAGGAATTTCAATCCTAAGCGGGCCTGAAGGCCTGACGGTGGCAGTGGAGCCCATGGAGCTGAGCAAGCTGACATTAGGAGCACGTCAAGCAGCCTGTGAGTGGAGAATTGCAGATCAGAGCTCTGAAAAGGCCAATGAATCATTCCTTGACATGGCTAGAATCAGAGTGGGTCATGATGCGGATTTTATGCGTGCTGAGAGTTTGCACTGTACCGCACAATTATGCGAGCTTGATGACAGTGACTTTCTAGGATTGTGGTTGAATGGGATAAGTGATGATGAGGTGGTGGTTTTAGACGGCATTTATTGGAATAATTGTGATTGTGTGTTGAGTGTTGATTTGTCTGAAGATCAGAGAAGTTTGTATGAGGTTCGAGCCTCCGTACCACATGTATCTCTATCAAAAAATACACATAAAACATGGGCAGATTTGGGGAAATGGCTTGCCATCTTAAAAAATGTGCACGACTGGGAAATCATCGATGAAAAAACAAAAACTGAATTCAGTAAAACAGCAAAAGCCTTTAAGGCTCCCCTGACTAAGACTGTAAAAGCCCTTAGGGGCATACAATTAATTCGTACTGACATGACTTTGACGCTTTCTAAGTTGACCGCGGATGACCCGAGGTTGACTACAGTCCCACCCACACTTTGGGCAAAAAGTAAACATGACGTGGGCCTAGTAAAGAATTTTCCCCCTGTTGTTATAACAGCAAAATCTGATTTTCGGCCCAAAAAAGCACAATACCCACTCAAAAAGGAAGCAATAGAGGGCATTAGGCCTGTGTTTGAAGATCTACTGAAGGCTGGTGTGATTGTTCCTTGTCCAGATTCACCCGTGCGTACTCCAATATTTCCTGTGAGAAAGGCTAGGCAGGAAGGAGAACCTGAGGTCTGGAGGTTTGTGCAGGATTTGAAGGCTGTGAACGAAGCAATCGTGTCACGAGCTCCGAGTGTACCAAACCCACACACTCTTTTGTCCCAGCTGACACCTGACTGTGCGTGGTTTTCTGTTGTTGATCTTTCGAATGCTTTCTTCAGCATTCCAGTGGACAAAGATAGCCAATTCTGGTTTGCTTTTGAATTTGAAGGGAGCAGCTACACTTTCACTCGTCTGTGCCAAGGCTTCTGTGATTCACCGACTATTTATAGCGCAGCCATAAAATCTAGCTTGGAGAGTTTGAAGCTTACGAAAGGCTCTGTGCTACTTGTTTATGTTGATGACTGTCTTGTGGCTAGCCCATCCCGTCAGCAGTGTGAAGCAGACACTCTTGCTCTCTTGAAACATCTGGCCAGAGAAGGGCACAAGGCCAGTTTGTCTAAATTACAGTTTGTACAGAAGGAAGTCTGAGGTTTTTAGGCCATTTAATTTCAGGAAATGGCAAAAGGATTGAGCCAAGCAGAGTGACTGCTATCCAGAACATTCCAAAACCCAGAACTAAAAAACAGTTGATGTCTTTCCTGGGAATGTGCTCATACTGCAGGACTTTCATTCTTGACTTTGCCTCAAAGGAGGCTCCTCTAAGTGCCATCGCTCATGGCAAAGGACTGCAGGCTAGCAGCCCTCTTGTGTGGACTGTTGAAGCTGAAAACGCTTTTCTTGATCTTAAACGCTCGCTGCAAAACACTCCTACTTTGGGCATTCCTGACCCTCAGCGACCTTTTGTTCAAACTGTGGATGAAAAACAACGCTGTATGTCCTCAGTTCTTTTACAGGAGCATGGAGGGCGATTGAGGCCTGTAGCCTATTTTTCTCAAAAACTTGATCCAGTCGCCGCTGGATTACCTCTTTGTCTAAGGGCGGTGGCAGCTGCTGAGAAAGCTGTGAATGCATCACGAGACATCGTCGGGTACAGTCCTCTGAAACTTCTGGTTCCACATGCTGTGTCACAACTCCTCCTTGAGCAAAAAACTGCTCACATGTCCGCCTCCAGGTGGCTCCGGTATAACACAATCCTTCTTGAAATGCCAAACGTGACCATTGAACGTTGCAATATTCTTAACCCTGCCACTTTGCTTCCCACTGAAGATGATGGGGAGCCTCATTGCTGTGTTGATGTTGTTAACGAAACTTGCTCCCCCAGATTAGACTTGAAGGAAACACCCATCCCGAATGCTGACCTCGAACTTTATGTGGATGGCTCTGCTTCCCGGGACATGGAATCCGGTCAGAACTGCGTGGGGTTTGCTGTTGTCACCCACTACACCACCTTGAAGGCGTGGCGCTTACCACCTCACCTCTCTGCTCAAGCTGCTGAGCTAATTGCTTTGACTGAAGCATGTAAGCTTGCTGAAGACAAAACTGTCAATATCTACACGGACAGCAGGTACGCCTTCGGAGTGGTGCATGATTATGGGGCCCTGTGGAGACACCGGGGTTTCCTGACATCGACTGGTAAGCTTATCCATCACCATACCCTGGTAGCTGCTTTGTTGGATGCTGTGCTGTTACCCAAAGCTATTGCAGTGTGTAAATGTGAGGCCCACACTAAAGGGATGGACTTGATCTCCAGGGGAAATGCCAGAGCAGACCAAGCCGCAAAACATGCTGCGAAACAGGTACATTCTGACATGCATTTTACACAAGCACCAGCCGATTCTGTCCCCGCACGGTTAACAGACCTTCAGTCATTAGCCACTGAGGAAGACAAGAAACAGTGGAGGACTGCCAGATGCTCTGTCAAGGATGGCGTGTGGTTTGGGCCCTGTTTGCCTAAGGCTATGTTCCATTATTTCGCTAAACTCACTCATGGTCAGGACCATGCTTCTAAAAGCAGAATGAACGAGGCTGTGTGGAAACATTGGTTTACTAAAGGGTTCAGCACTTTTTCACAGAGATATTGTGAGAAATGCATGATTTGTGCTACGAATGACGTTGGCAGAGGCCTGCAAGTTAAACAGAGCGCTCATCCTCCCCCCACGAAACCCTTTGAACATCTGCAGATGGACTTTATTGAATTGACTCCCTGCCAGAATAAGAAATACTGTTTGGTAGTCGTTGACATGTTTTCTAAATATGTTGAAGCTTTCCCAACTTCTAAACAAGACTCCGGGGCGGTAGTGAAAGCTCTTCTGACTGAAATCATACCCCGATGGGGGATCCCTCAGAGGATTGGAAGCGACAATGGGACAGGGTTTGTAAATAAGGCCTTAAAAGATTTGAGTGCGTTCTTGGGGTTCGACTTGAAACAACATTGTGCTTACCACCCTGCGAGCGCTGGTGCTGTAGAAAGAGAAAATGGTACTCTTAAGAATAAACTGGTTAAATGTTGTGAAGAAACAGGCCTTTCTTGGGTCAAAGCTCTTCCGTTGGTTCTCTTCTACATGCGGACTAGAATGCGGGGGAGGGTAAAAATGAGCCCGTTTGAAATCGGCTTTGGCAGGCCTCCCAACACGGGGGTTGAACACAGGGAGATGAAAGCAATGAGAACGAGTGAATTTGAAGATGAAATGCTCAATCACTGTACTCATCTATCTTCTGTTCTTCATGATGTACACAGGCAAGTGAGGGACGCGCTGCCCACCCCAGCTGAAGGGATACTGCACTCGCTGAAACCTGGAGATTGGATCGTGGTGAAGGACTTTCGGAGAAAGAACTGGAGATCCAGACGGTGGCAAGGGCCATTCCAGGTGCTTCTGACGACCCGCACAGCTGTGAAAGTTGCTGAGAGAGCCACCTGGATACACGCCTCGCACTGCAGAAAGATTCCAACGCCTGAGACGACGGAACTGGCCTCTGAACAACTTCAAACCATCTGCCCCGACCCACAAGGCCTTATAACACCATCCCAACCGGATCAAGAGAACCCTGGTGCCACAACGTCAGCCGACACATAAAAGGAAAAAAAAAACAGCTCCCCCTCCCACCAACACCTCCTCCTAGATGCCTGAGTGTGGTTCAATCACCCGCGTTGTCAACCTCAATCGACCCTCTGCTGGCAGCTTCCTGGCAAGAGAGGACTTCTGCGCAGCTATTGACAGCATATCACCTCACGTGATCAACCTTGTGTACATACAGCCAGCTATACCCACTCCCCACCTTCCATCACACATAACTACAGTTCTCAGAGAGAGTGCTCGAGCAGTAGGACATCAGTATGTTGTCTACATCGAGAGACATGACTTCAGCAGAGACAACATCGAACTGTTCTTCATCTACCACTGCGAGGGGCACACACTCTTCATGAACAACCTACCTATGCTGACATATGCAAATGCATCATTGATCTGAGAGACAAATGTGTACAACTAAGAATCAGCCAGCTTTGCATGCCACGTCTCTGCTTTGAGCACGAGGGCATACGTTGGTCCAGGGTGAAACCAGTTCTACTTTCTGTGTTTGCCCCAACTGAAGTTGAAATAACCATCTATTGTATGTAAGGTGGGAAAAGTATACTCTTTTTGATGGTCATTATTTAACCATATAACCCTGATAGACCAACATTATATAGTAAAAGCATTTACAGTTAAATATTATCAGTTTAGATTTATTTTTGCTTAAACAAGGAGTCTTTCCTCCACAAAAACAGCATTATTTTAATTATGCCCAAATTTATGAAGGTTCTATGGAAACTTAACAAGACATGGTACTGGATGTCCTTTCTGGGTATAAGATTTTTTTTACATTATTATTATTCTTTCTCTTTCATCTTGCTTTGATCATTATTATTCCTCTACACGCAATATTTTTTTTTTCTACATCACTCTGATATAGCCAATGGGTTTTAATATATTATTCAGTATAATCTGTGTGTTTTGTTCAGTATAATCAGTGTGGTTTACAATAAGTTTTGAACTTATACTAGATCATCATATATCCTTCACATTTATATGTGGAAGTATCATATTTTAACTTTCACATACCTTTATGAGCACCATTAAAAGTTTTTTTCATGGTTTCAGTTACAAGTCAAAAATTGATAAAAGAGATATCCCTGAGATTGATGTAATGTTTTTAACTCTTGAGTTTGATTCATTGGTCCTGAAAATTGATTCTGTTGACTCATATGTTTGAATTTATGTGATGCCTTTTTGAGGTTTGATGAAGATGATACTATTATACCATGGTTGTTCATCTTTACAGATGAAGAGAAGGGATATGTGATAGAAATATAGACATTCAGATACAGGAAACCCATCTAGCTTCCCCATCTGCAGCATTTCTCATTGCATTCAGGAGTACGCAGGCGCACACGGGCCCAAGGTCAGGCTGACCTGAGTTCACGAAACTTACTCGCCCCCACCGCTCCTGAATGCTGAAGTCAGCATCTTCTTGCAGAAAGCACATGATGTCCTACGTCCCTTTTCTTGTAAAAACTTTGTTAACACCCATTGATCTGAACTGTATAAAAACCCCGAACAAACTGCCAATAAATTCGTGACTGGTTGATGCATGATCTCCGTGTCGTGTTTCTTTCCTTGTCACCTCTGGGATCCTGGAAAACTTCGTCTCGAGACAGAAAGGAACAGAGTCCTTCCATCACAACGTCCTAGAGGGCAACAGATGTAACCCAGCTAGAAAAGCAAAGATCATGGGTTCAATCCGAGGGGTGGCAACAACTAACCACATGTCTATGTTCCTTGAAATGTAAATCACTTTGGATTAAAGTATCTAACAAATGTGTAAATGTATTTGTATTCAACCCGACATCAATGAAGCCACAGAGCAACAATCTCCAAAGTTTAAAGGATTTGAAGCATGTTCTGTGTTTCATTCAGCTTTGAGCAAAACATTTTAATATTGTTAACTTTAACTAACTGTGTTTGACCCTCGTGACCTAAGGCTGCATCACACAATAGAATTTTTGGACAGATTCCCCTCGTCGGATGATTAGAATGTCGAAAAAAGACATTTTCTTCAAAAATAACATTTTGATATAAAAAGTACAACCTGTGAACAGCCGAAGCTCTCTGATCGGCATAAAGCAATAAAGTTCCTGACCCCTTTCCCTCGATCAGAACCCAAACTCAAACGCTCATCGATGGTTTCTCTTTCTGACTCAATCTTTGCTGCAAGTGAACTGAAGGTGATTTTCTCTCGAGAACACGCTAACGTTTAGCATCAAACTCACTTTCAGAAACATGTCATGGATAAAACAGAGTTCGTTTTATAGAGTTTATGTTCAAAACTTGTGCTTCTCTGTTTAAAAACATGTTTAGAATTTGCTTTCGACCGTAACTTCAGAACAAACCTCTTTGACTTTCGTCGTCCTCTTCTCCTTCTCCTTGTTCAAAAGGTTATAAAGTTAGGAAGCAGAACAAAACAACAAAGACCTCAGAATCCAAATCTGAACCCCGCATCCCTCCCTTCGATCATCCCTTAGTGTGTCGCTCTGTTACGATGAAGATGACCGGCTACGCTAACGTTTAGCTTCCAGTTTACTCTTCAGAAACCTATGGGTGACTTCATAGACGCAACCCCCAGAGTTTAATAGAGATTAGGTTCAAAACCTGAGCTTCTGCTTAAAACCAATAATTGAAATTTACAAGATTCAACCAGGGCTTAAGAACGAACCTCTCTGTCTTTCCTTCTCCTCTTCTCCAGCTCCGCCTCATACTCCTTCTTCATAATCTCTCTCTCTCTAGTGATCCGTCTCTCTTCCCTCTCTTCCTCCATCCTCACTTTCTCTCTCTCCTCCTCCTGCCTTCGTTTATTTTCTTCAATCTGTTCATCAAAGGAGATAAAGTGAGACGGCAGGCCAAAAGCATAATGACTCTGGAATCCTAATCTGACGGAGTTCTGCTCTTCAGTACCTGCAGCTTTAAAAGATCCCGGTGCCTCTGGTCCTGGTTGCGCTGGTGAGAGGTCAAGCCTTCTTCAAACACGTTGCCACGCCCATAAGTGGAAGGAGGAGCTGGGGAGAAACTCGCAGACTCTGAAAACGACAGAGACAAAGGGATTTAATTGAGGCTCAAACTGAATTATTGCTCACTTCTTGAAATTTAGATTCAGTTACCTTTCTTTCGAGACGCAGGTCTTGCTTCTCCCCTTGCTACAGTCTCACACGCGTTAGGTTTTCTCAGGTGAGCTTTGAGATCAGCTGAAAACACGGCATCATCACGGTTAACATAAATTGTACTAAAAAAACACTATAAATGTGTTTGATTTGAACTGATTAAGGGCTTCTGAATTGTGTTACGTACTGATGAGATTTCCGCTGATGTCTTTTAGGGGAGCTCCTCCTCCTCCTCTCCCCCAGTAAGTGTACTTTTCTTGCTCCCCTTCCAGCTTTAGGTCCCGCTTTCTCTGCTCCTCCCTCTCGCGCTGTTTCCTCTCTTCTTTTTCTGCAATCTGTGCTCCACAGAAAGACAAGTACAACTCTGTTAACACGCACATCATGATTCTTACCGTCCCCGTGACGGACTAATGAAGCAATAGTGAAAATGATGCTGCGTTTCCAGCTGATGTCAGAGTGCGGGTACCTGCTGCTTGAGGACATCAGCGTAGCAAACGGGACTCGGCTGAGGGCACGGTGTTCTGTGAAGAGATCCACAGATGAGCCATGAGTTATTGTGATTCATTCTGACCTGAACAAACTGTGCTGTATTCAAGAAATCCTTGGTACAATAATTCTGTAAACATGCTCTTACTTTGTGTGTCCTCTGGAGGGAGTCGCTGGCAGAGGTGGGAGGCGCGTCTCTGGACGGACTGGCGGCTGTTGGCTCAGTACTGGTTGATCTGGTGAAAATAAAAGCAACAATCACATTAACCGTTCATTCAACAGCAGCTAGTTAAGACACAACTTTAATAAAGTACTTCACTCAAACACCTGCTACCAGCATCAAAATAACAATTATTTCATAGAGAAAGAACTCGTTTACCATTGAACTTTAACGAAATAAAAATATTCTGTCTCAGCAAAATGTTAACTAACTTGATTTCATGTTCCATTTAGTCAGAAAAGCTGTTTTAAGAACATTACTGGTTTATTTAAGTATAAGAAACACTTGATTAACTATTTTTTCACATGTGTGTATGTATTTAATGCATGCATCACAAGATCAAGCAGATTATTAAAACGATGTGGAGGGATTTCAGAAATGCAGCTTTTGTTGAAATAAACTCTCTTTTACTGTCATCTGAACGGCGCTGAGTGAGCTTCTGAATTGTGAGTAGTGTTACGTACTGATGAGGTGTTCAGGACTCTCTCCGTGAAGAGATGCTCCCCTTCTCTGCCAGTATTCTTGCTGGAAAATAGAAATCAAGGCAGAAAGTCAATATCAAGGTGCACACAGCAATATAGAGTTTGATGCCCAAATCCCATTTCCATGCTTTGAAAATATTGAAAACATTCAGATTTCCTCAGATTTATGGTGTTTTACTTTGGAATCTGGTGGATTCTGTCTTTTTTATCGACACGTAGCTGTTCTTTAAGAGAGATTTCTAATCTCAGCTCATTACTGAAAGACATTTTACAAGAAAACCACCAGAAACAATTGATTACTGATAGAGGGTCAAATACTTATTTCACAGCAATTTAGTCAATAATTCTTTTGAAAGGCATTGTTGAGTTTTTCGTTGTTGATATAAACATTAAAGTCATGTACTGATCATTTCTTTGTCTGTGGTGGGGGCAAACATGAGGATAACACTTAATATTTAAACCATCGAAGCACAAACTTGGCTCCAGGGGCCTGTACCATGAACGTAGATGAACAAACTCAGAGTTACAGGATTAGTTTTGGGTTGACAAATCCAAACCGATGCAATCAGGCATTAATGGTACCATGATGAAGCTCATCAACTTTCTTTGTTAACCCAGGCTTTGATCCTTAAGCATGATTACTTGAGGCGCGCGCGTGCACATAAAAGAGTGACGTGCCACCGAACAACCAATTGAGTTCGACATGGAGAGAGGGAGGTCCTTATATTTCTCCGCTGAGGAGCAAACTGTTATAATGCAGAAATACAATGAATTTAAGCACGTTTTACAAGCGCGCAGCAATACCGTGTCTGCTGCCAGAGCGAGAGAAGACTGTTGGAGAAAGATTGCGGATAGCGTTAATGCGTAAATTAAATACATATTTTATACATCAAGGTTATGTATATGTAACGTTAGTTTATGTATTTACACGCCCATAAAAATTATGCTAACACTTTACAATAACAGTGTAATTGTTAAAAGTATTCGACCGGACAAATGAAGAATGATCACTAAAGTTGTAGTGTTACTAACTACTTTTCAATTACTGGATTTCAATATGCTTTCACTGCTGAAGTGAAGTGAAGTGAAGTGAAGTGAAGTGAAAGTGACGTTACGACCAAGTATGGAGAGACCCATACAAGGAATTTGTGCTCTGCATTTAACCCATCCAAGTGCACACACACAGCAGTGAATAAACACACACCGGGAGCAGTGGGCAGCCATGGCTGCGGCGCCCGGGAAGCTGTGGGTAACTGGTGACTTGCTCAAGGTCACCACAGTCATGGTTGTCTCAGAAGGGAGAGAGTTTCAACACTCATCCCATCTTCGACTCCTAGTGGAGCTGGGGATTGAACCAGCGACCTTTTGATCTCCAGTCAACCACCCTATCCACTAGGCCACGACTGCCACTGCTGAACTACTGTTAACAGTTAAAATAATTTTAAATGCTTGCACACACACACACACACACACACACACACACACACACACGCACACACAAACACACACACACACACGCAAATAAACGCATCGCAATATATACCATTTGCGTTACAGTAAGGGCATGGCTTCGACGCGTCACATTTGTTATGTGCGGCTCTAGAATTTCGCAAAGATATAATATGCCTTCGGCGGAAAATCTGTATCTTTCATACAAGTAACTATCAGGGAAGGCAATGGGATCTTGTCTGTCCCTGAAAACTCTTTCTCTGCGAAGCGCTCTTCGAACAATTTGCGCGGAAATGTCCACGGGATTTCTCGGAAAAGGACAAGCCATTGCAACAGACACTAGAAATTAGTTGCGTCACTTAAATGTTCTCTACTGATTGGTCAAATTTCGTTTTGAGATCTCGAATCCAGAACTTAACCTGCCCCGGAGCAGGTTAGCCGTGCAGCGCAAGTTACCATGGCAATGAACACCAACTGAAGCCGAGTTTCTTTCATGGTACCTAAAACCCAGCATTGGTGCAAACTAATCCTAAACTTACCTGACTAGCCAGCTAATCCGGCTTCATGGTACAGGCCCCAGGTCTTTGAGGGTTGTTTGTTTTCGTCATTGATCCGAAAGAATATTTGTAAACTGTTTGAGGCAGACTTTATAAACACCTCAATACTTTACCTCACTCGTGAAGCGCCACTCATCGAGCTCTCGAAGCTCCTCCAGCAGTTGTTCTCTCCTCCGCTCGTACTCCACACGAATCGCATAGAGCTCATAGCTATCATCTAGAAACGACAAGTAAAAGTAGTCAGAAAAACACGTTTTAAAGTGTAACGCGGTTCGATGTGTTTATGAAATATAAACCGTCTTTACCTGGTTTCTGCTCCGAAAAGGGCTGTGTTAGAGTGGGCTTCGCCATCCTCTCCCTCGCAAGTAATCTCTAAAGCAAAATAAATAAACAACAATGATTAAATACTCACAAAACTCGAAGAGGAAGAAATTGCCAAGTAATGATAACGAGCGTCGGCGTTTAATTACATAAATTCAAAATTGTGCGAAAGAAAACTTACCCTCGACTCACTGGAAAACATCTTACCATCAATTAACCAAAAACTCCGAAAAAAACATGAAATATACGCAAAACCGCAGAAACACACCGAACCGAACAACCACAAATACACAGTGACGGGACTGAAGAAGATATAGCGTGTTTTAAAACTAGCATCTTTGATGACGTCAATGCAGCGTTTATATTTAAACTCCGTCCGCCATTTTAAATATAATAAATATTTTTGGATATTAAACTTTGACGATAACCCCGTAAAAAATTAATTTAAATATATTTTATAACACCAAATCGGTTTGTAGCGCTTTATGGCGTTAATTTATTACCTCGAAATTTTCAAATGTTTTTGCGAAACGAACTCTTATTAATATAAACTTGAAACTTCTGCAAAAAACGAATTAACAATATTTCAATTTGATACTTACAAAAAAAATACAAATATTTAAGAAAGTGAATAACAGCAGTACAACCTCTTGCTTTACGGCAGGGTAATTAAAATGTATTTTAAAAAATAAAATAAAAAAGAAAGAAAATATTTTATATTCTATACAATAAAATGCATAGTCTGCAGAAAAGAGAAATAATCGTAAATATAACTAGATGTTTTGATCGTTGTTTATTGTTTATCACGGCCAACAAATTTAAAGAAAAATAAACAAATAAATATTTTTAAGACAAACTGATGTTAAATTAATTGCTTAGAATGAACAGACAGACAAAAAAAATTGGTCAGCAAAATTCATGATTTAATGAAAAAGAAATAACCGGAAGTGCTTCCCGAATTATACAGAGAGTTCAACTAGATTTTTTTACACACTAACGGTGAGAAAAAAGTGAGACTGCGAAACAGATTCCCTTTTAGCAACGTCCACTAATTTATTTATTAAACATTATTTTAACACATTTTTACAAAATGAAGTTGAGTTGTAACTTACGCAAAAACATTTTTCGAATTACTTTAAGAGAGAAGAAGCTGCTAACATCACTTATCGAAATGTTTCAGGTAATTAATTAATGTTGAATCATGTGAAAACATTGATGTTTATCGTCTGCGTTACTGAATCACAAATTGAATCTGTCATCAAATTGACAGCATTCCTCTTTAATTATAGTTTTAATAGTAAAAAAAAAAATCCTCATGAAGCTTCATTCCAACCTCATTTTATTAGATGAGAAGACCCGATTTTTTAAAATATTGTTGTACATTTTCATTATGTTGTTGGTTAATATTTGTCTTAAAAAATACTAAAATAACTATTGGTCCTGGAATATTGAAGATGATTGTCCATCATCTCTGTGCCTCAGTCTACAGATGCCATACCGTGTTCATTTATAACTCATTTCTTTATCAAACACGGGAAATCATAGCCCTCTTAGGCTAAAGCAGACGACTTGTGCATCTGTTCTGCAAAACTGAACGCACCAGCCATAAAGACATTATTATTTGGGTCATACAGAATTCTACAGAGATACTATTTCTGTTGTTTAGAGCACTAAACTATAACCCTTTTGTGGTGTTAGGATTTTTGTTACTGGGTCTTACAGACTTTTGTTAGTCTTACAGTGTTACTGGGTCTTACAGGTGGCGCAGTAGGTAGACTGTGAGCTTCCAGTTAGAAGATTGCCGGTTCAAGGCTTGCTGGTGGCTTTCCTGGATGTTCTTCTTGTGCTTGCGTTTCCTCCGGTACTCCCACTATCCCAAAAACATGAATCAGGTAAATATAATTATCAAAATTCCACTTAAGCGTCTGAGCTAATGTGTATATTGCCCTGCGATGGACTGGTGACCTGTCCAGGGTGTACCCCCACCTCTCACCCGATCTGTGCTGGAGCACCAGTAGAAGTGTGTTAGAAAATGTTTACACTGTTTTCTGCCCCCGTGGGGACCCGGGGTAGAATAGGTCCCTAGCACCCCCTTGCTGATCGTAAGAGGCGACAAATGGGGCAACTTTTTACCTGTGGGTTGCGACTTGTGTCAGTGGAGGAAGAGATCCTGGTGCTTGAGGATTTTGGTTTGCTGCGGCTACCACTTATCCAACACATCACTTTGGCTCCTTTAGACAAGAGGTTGGAAAGGCCCGTTCCAATCAATCGGCTTGTCAGGACTTGCCCTGGAACTATTTTGGGATCGCAATCAACCAAACAACTTTCATTCCTTCCAGAAGGCGCTGGCGTAGGGTCAATTGAGTAGTATAAACACGGAAAAAGGCTGAACGTGTTTTTAATAAACATCCATCAACTGCAAATTTTATTAATTTCAAAATTTGCAGAGCCCAAGCTTGCAGAACCATTAACGAAGCAAAGAAACAAAGCTGGAAACAATTTGTTTCAAGTTTAACTCGCTATACTCCCATGAAGAGGATCTGGAATATGATTCGTAAAATGAAGGGAATGGAAAATGGATCACATATACAACATATTAAAAGACAAGGGATACTTCAGACAATGGAGATGGATATAGCGAATACACTAGCGGAATCCTTTGAAAAGAACTCATCAATAGAAAACTGCCTGAATTTCAACTATTACGAGCACAGCAGGAATGTAAAGAATTGAATTTTTGTTCTGATAACATGGAAGTATATAACCAACCTTTAAAGATGGAAGAATTAATAAACTCTTTAAAATGCTCACATGATACAGCTATTGGTCCAGATAAAATTCATTACCAGTTCTTAAAGCACTTACCGTATAGCTCACAGTTTTGTACAATTTTGTCTGGTCTTCTGGTAAAATACCAGCTTCCTGGAAAGACGCAAAAGTAATACCCATTCCCAAACCAGGAAAAGACCACTCTGATCCAAATAACTACAGACCAATTGCTCTAACCAGTTGCTTATGTAAAACTATGGAGAGAATGATTAATAACCAGCTTATCTGGATACTGGAATCAAATAAACAATTAACTGACTACCAGTGTGGATTTAGACGTGGAAAGAGCACATTGGATCAATTAATTCGATTGGAAACCTATATCAGAGATGGGTTCATCAGGAAAGAACATGTTGTTGCTGTCTTTTTTGATTTGGAAAAAGCATATGATACAACTTGGCGAGATGGAATTTTAAAAGATCTTCACCGAATGGGATTTAGAGGAAGGCTTCCCATCTTCATTTCAAATTTTCTTACCAGAAGAAACTGTAAAGTTCAAGTGGGAAATACTCTATCAAATGTTCACAAACAAGAACTTGGAGTTCCTCAAGGAAGCATACTCTCTGTCACACTCTTCAGCATCAAGATAAATAGCATTGTGGAAATCATCGGACCAAACATGTTCTGCAGCCTTTATGTGGATGATCTTTGTATTTGTTACAGAGGGAAGAATATGAGCACAATTGAAAGGCAACTACAATTATGTATTCACAAAATTAATCAGTGGTCTATTGAAAATGGTTTTAAGTTCTCTAGAACAAAAACTGTTTGTACACATTTTTGCATCCAGAGATCTCTTCATCATGATCCAGAACTTTTCATCAACGGAGATCTGATCAAAGTTGTTAAGGAAATCAAGTTTTTAGGCCTTATTCTCGACAACAAAATGACTTTTATCCCTCATTTGAAATGGTTAAAAAACAAGTGCACGAAAGCTATGAATATAATCAAAGTGTTGGTAAAAACTAAATGGGGAGCAGATTTTAATGTACGTTAACGTCTCTATAGAGTTCTCATTAGATCCCGTTTGGACTATGGGAGTATAATTTATGATTCTGCCAGAAACTCCTATAAACAGATCCTCAATACAGCACACCATCAAGGATTACGACTTGCTTTAGGAGCATTTAGAACATCACCTGTACAGAGTTTGTACACTGAAGCCAATGAACCTTCACTCCAAAACAGACGGCTTAAACTCTCATTACAGTATGCTGTTAAATTGAAAGCAAATAAGAACAACCCAGCTTATTTTGCAGTTTTTAACCCACAGCTTGTGCAGTTGTATGAGAGCAAACCAAAAACCATCAGACCATTTGGCTTGCGCATTAATCCACATTTACAAAATTTAAACATAAACCTGGACATATTAAGTCAAGTACACTTCACTTCCTTGCCTCATTGGAAATTAAAGAAGCCCATAATCAATATGGATTTAGGTCATCAGAAGAAAGGAGCAACTCATCCTAATGTGTATAGGCAACAGTATTTGGATATTAGAAGTCAATATTCTCAACACTCACCTATCTTTACAGATGGTTCAAAGATAGACAATGGCGTAGCAGCAGCAATGGTAACTGGGAAACAACATTATGGAATCAGCCTGCCTAAAGAATGCACAATTTTCACAGCTGAAGCCCGTGCCTTACTTTTAGCATTGGAATATATAGAAAATGACCAACAAAAGAAGTCTATCATTTTCACAGACTCCAAATCATGTCTCCAAGCTATGGAATCTCCAAAGAATGATCATCCTCTGATTGATAATATTTTAACTAAAGTTCATCAATTACAAAATCAGTTTTATCACGTCATTTTTTGCTGGATTCCAGGACATGTCGGACTTTCAGGAAATGAGCGAGCTGACGCAGCTGCTAAAGATGCTTTAAAGCAAGCAGTGATCAAATGCCAAATTCCTCCATCAGAGATGAGACCTTTTATCAATGTTTACATTCTAAACAAGTGGCAAGAAGAGTGGAATACATTTGAAAATAATAAACTATATGAAATCCAACCTGAAATCCCATACAGAATTTTAAGACATTTTAAGACTAGATTTGATCAAGTGGTTTTTACTAGATGTCGTATTGGACACTCAAGACTGACACATGGTTATTTGCTCCAAGGTGAAAACCCTACGCAGTGTTTGTACTGCACAACTCCAATATCTATAAAACACATTTTACTGGACTGCCCTGCTTTTAATGACTCCAGAAGACTTTTTTATGAAATGAACTCTCTTAAGGACATTTTTAACACAGTGACACCAGAAAAGATTTTAGAATTTTTATCATGTATTAACACAAAAAATCTTATTTAATTTATGTAATCATTTGGATGTTGATTTTTAATTGTATATCTATTATTGAAATGTTTTATGCCATGAAAATAGCCTTGGTTGCTGGCATGGCATTAAATTAAATAAAATGAAATGAAACACTGTTTTCTGACTGCGTTTGATAGTTTCATGGACTCTTTAATACTAAAATTGACACCAGTCACTGAATACCTTGTTAAATGTCCCTTACTCTCTGTGCTGTCATTCTATAACAAAATCTTCAAATCTTTCCTGTTTTTCATTGCAAAGACACTGAAATGTTCAGCTTCAGAATTTCTTATCTTTGATCATTTAAAATATTTCAATATTTCGCTGACTCTGGTCTTCTGTCCTCTCATATACTCTAGACTTACATCAGCATTTGACACAGTCTCCTACCAATTTGTGCTTCATCGTCTTCAGTCAGTAGGTGTTGTTGATCAGGCTCTTGACTGGTTTACCTCCTACTTGGCAGATGGTAGAGTGGCAGAATGTAGTTTGTGAATGCATGAAAGGCCAAGCTCAAGGCCTGGTTTGCTGCCACCTCCTGCGACTAAATTGAGACTAAACTGAAGTCACTTAATGTGGATAAAAAAACTCAATTAATAAACTTACTTCCTCATCAGTTCTGCTCAACTCTACACCTTTTCCTTTTTAGAAGCAGGCAAGGATCCTTGGAGTCTTTCAGGACCAAAATAAGCTGTGACCCCTTCGGAGGGAGGTGAGGGGGGGACTTGTTCATTTTGTGAATCAATGAGCCTGCTTTCACAGCCTAAACGGTGTGTGGGGCGGCTTTCACTGGATGCAGAAAAGATTCAATAATTTCCTGCACCATTGAGACTCAGGTTAGAGATATCTCTGACCTAGGTTGTCAGGGCTGGATGATTGACTTGGGGCATGTCAGAGAAATCTCCTCCACTCTTACCACTCCTCCACCACTGCTCCACCATGTGGCCTCTTCAGTGTTGCTGTCATTACCTTACATCACAGGTTTTCACAATCGGGAAGTATGTTGGGGGTCTGGGTAATTATGGCTCCCTGTTGCAAGAGACACTAGCAGTCTAGCCCACCTCCCGAAAATCCCCCCATCTGACCTCACAGCCCCTCCCAATCACCTCCACCTAAACTTAGCCATAAACTAAGCCCTCTGGTCTGAGACGGACATCAGAGAATGACGCTTGCTATTTGACGCTGCAACCAAACTCCTTCCAGGAAGGTCACCGGAGAGCCTCGAAATAACAACCTTCTAACTGGAAGGCCACCGTGCTACACACTGCACCACCATGTCGCCCTCTCTCTGAACAAGGAAAGCTTTTTCTTGACCTGTTTTGAGCAGTCGAACAGAGGTTCCCATAGTCAGTCATTTGTTTGGTTTGGACATATGCAGAGGAGGCATAGTGGTTATATTGGTAGAAGGATGTTGGAGATGGAGATGCCAGGTAAGAGGTCAAGAGGACGGCGAAAGACGAGGTATATGGATGTGCTGAAAGAGGACATGAAGTTAGTTGGTCCAAGAGTAGAGGATACTGGACTGAGTTCGGTGGAAAGGATGATTCGATGTGGCGACCCCTAAACTGGGAACAGCCGAAAGCAGAAGAGTAAGGAGTGTGTATTTTCTAGGTCAAACCACAATATTAAAGTTTATATACAGTGACTCGTTGACGAATTGAACCGTTCACAAGAATCATTTTGTCTGAAGCAAACTGAGCCAGGAAGTCCTTTCTGCAGCCGACAGCACGACGACGTAACAAATGTTCAAACCCATGCGCTGTAATGTATGTTGAAACAAATAATTAAAAAGCTTTATTAGTGATTTTGTTTACCGTTCTATTTCTTAATTAAACGTATTTGTAATCTTTACTTATCGGTTTGTTGTTTAACAATTTATATGATGAACGTTAGTTTTAAGTATCAAAAACAGTGGACGTAACTAAGTAATTTGTGAAAGGGAAAGTGACAAATGTGAATATGTGATATTTCTATTCTATTCTATCAATACCATGTTAATACATTGTATTGATCATTACAAAAAGTAAACGATTACAATTTTACTGAAAATAAATAAATGGGTTTATGCCTGTATGTATTTGTATTATAAGATTCATTAAAATAGGTAGACGTACAGTTGATTTGGAATAACTATAAATAACTACAAACTTCCACGTGTATACATGTACTGGTCATCAACAATATAGAAACTCATAATATAGAAACTCTTGCTAATTATAACATAGTAAAAAGTAATCAACGACATAAAATAAAATGTATATAAAATAAAGAGATAAATAGCATTAGAACAACACAACAACAACAACAACAACAACAATATGAATATTATACTATCCAATAACTTAAAATCAAATTTCACAAACTGCTGTATTTCTGCAATTCCAAAACAAGTGATCAAACGAATCGGATTCATCAGAGCAAAAAGAGTATTTCGTGTCAATAAAATTTCATGTCTTTTCAACGAGAAATTATAACTGACATTATATAATGTCTAATTATAAAATATCTATGGTTTCAACCATAGACTTTAAAATGTAATCGCGGGGCATTCATCAAATCCATCACAGCGCATGCGCATATGAAAATTGATTACATCGCGCATGCGTGTTTCAACATGCCACGTCGACAGTCCCGTTAGCACAGGCCACTGTCTCTAAAACATTTCGAAGGTAATGGTGGTAATGGTGGCCAACATTGCTTCTCAAATTACATGATTTTAAATTCACCAATTATAGGAAATAAAATATAATTGTAGAATTAGATATAACAAAACATTTGATTATATCTGTTATCTTTGTAGTTTCAGGATAATCGTTAAGTATCATAACAGGTATTGTTGCATCTTTAAATAAAGTTGAAGAAAAAAAAGATTTTGACACTTTGCATAAGATAACGGTACTTTATTTTTTGGGAACAAAACTTCTACGTTACATGTACGTTCTCTTCTAAAACACTTCTCTATATGTATTAACCATTTAAACCTTAATCACATTAGCGCCCTCTACTGGTCCTCAATGAATTACAATCACAAAACAGTATTATTCAATGCTGAAATGAATTTGATACAGGTCTTAACAATTCAAAAAGGTTTAAGTACAATAATTGTTTATTCTGAACAGTTTTATTTTAATATTTAGGGCCACAGTTTTAATCACAAGTAACACTATTCATGTTATAGATTTTCAATCACATGACAGATTTAGGGAAAAGACTACAGCACAATTTTTTGAACATTTGTTTTAATCTTTACACAGACAGCACACTTTTAAAGTTCCTGTGCTTCAGGAATGGATGAAGTCACGTATTGTGTGCTATCCAGGGCCAGTCGGAGTGGTCCAGTAGGAGGAGAGTGCGCTAGTCGCAGTCAAAGTTTGAAGAGATCTTTACTGTCTGGTGAGAATATTATTAACAAAACCCGAAACCAACTCCAGATTTCTTTCCCCTAGCCTCATTATTTGAATCCGACTAAAGTAAATAAACAAATTATGTGCCTGCTTTTGTTGGAAAGATAAACATCACCCTTAAAAATGCTTTATTAAAATGTAACTTTTCAGCCATGAGCAGCTCATTTTTAATAAATTAAGAAATGCGTAATGAATCAAAGTTCTTTAAAAATTTTATTCCGAAAAACATACACATGAACTGTTTAGAATTAATTTCACGATCACAATTTATTCTCCAAATTACATTTAAAAATGTCTACATTTCACAAACAGCTCTTTTAGAATGGCAATTGTGTTTGTGTGGATTTTTTTTCTGCACAGAATGGAAATCTGTAACAACTAAATTGCAGATAAAACTAGGGATGCACAGATTCTGGGGACTGGTGTAAAAATGGTCACAGTAGACAATGTAACCACTCCTGAGGTAGTCCTTCTTTAGAAAGCCCCTTCCCTGAAGCACACATGCCCTTTCCAGTGTAAGCCACGGTAATAGCCATTTATATCAGCCAGCACACAATTTTCAGCCCCCACTTGGTTGGGTTTGCTTGGCTTAATTTACATGTACTGCTTCATTTTTAGTCTTGCTTTTGTGGCAAGACTGGCAACCATCCTCTCATCGAGTGATATGTGCTGCTTGGGATGACAGAGACTCTTGAAGCGGTTTCTGATCAATCTAAGGAGACGGTTTACTCTTTGACGAGGGTCATACTCCTCCATCCCCCTTTTCTGCTCATTGATGGGATCCTGCTCTGGATAATTCATATGCAAGCTCAAAATGACTCCTGCAAACTCATCTCTTGACTTTACTGAAGCAGGAAGAGGGCCACATGAAAAACTGTTTTTTTTTCTCCTCCAAGTCACAAATTGAGAGTTTGCAGACTGACAAACAGCAGCAAGCCAAGGTCTTATCTGAGCTCCTGTGGACTGATGTCAAACCAGGCAAACTTCTCGCCATGTTTGCACACAACAGCATAGTCACTGGTGTGTTGGTGCTGGTGCTAACGGGGTTGTCAGGGTCTGTCTGTGTCCCCTGACTGAAAACCTCATTCTTTTAATGCACATGTTACATAATATACGCGTAATAACAGTAGTGTATTGTTTGTTGTTGTTAGACGTTTCAGACAGTGCTTAATTTGTTCCGCCGTTTGCCGGAACGCAATCCGTTTTCTCTCAATTTCTGGCTTCCAAGGATCCGGAAAATTTTATTCAGGGATCCGGTAATTATCTGACCCCATTTGTCTTTATCTGCCCAATTCCGCCCACCTTTTTCACTGTACTGTACTACAATACATTCCCCCGACTCAAGTATATATAGAGCACTCGCCTATGGTGTGCCAGGCTGCCTTCGTCGTAGGCTGGTGCTGTCCCCTGCAGTCGGCAGGCCGGCCCGTATTATGTGGAAATTAGCGATTAGATAAAAATATTATAAAATAAAATAAAATAATTAATAATTATTGTGTTAGTGTGTTTTCTTTATTGTGCATTGTATAATGTAAAAAAAATAATAATAATAAATAAAATGCACTACTAGCAAGTCTGAAAAGGCTGCTGCTGGGTAATTTACGTGCTGTACGTAACTTATTTTTAGGCGGCATTTGGCCAAAACAAAAAGTGTCCTGACTCCTTCGTGCTAACATGTCTAAAAGACAATCAAGTTTGCTTTCGTTTTTTAAAAGAAACGAAGACTCAAGTCTATCATGTTAAACGGTTATTTAACATGATATTGAAGATTAAGATAAAATGTGTTGAAAGTAATCTAAAGGTTTTTTGTGTGTATATGTCTTAAATTATGTTGTAAATGATGTATGTAAGTCCTGCTGCTTAAAAATAGGCATGTTAGACACTGAACCAATGCGTTCTGTTTGTGTTCCAGCAACTGTTTTGGGCCAGCCCCCCTGTCCGTCACCCCAGTCCTGTTGTGTTCCAGTAACTTCAAATTTACAAATTAAGCACTGGTTTCAGAGATGAACTGGACACGCAGTAACCAATGAGAACAGGTTGCATCACGTAAAGGAGGAGTTTCTAACAAACAATTACTGAGTCGTTAAAAAATCCTGTAAAAATAAACATATTAAAACATAAGTTAAAGTGTTCCTTGACCTTGGATGCGTTTTAATCTGTTGAAGACTTCAAAAACCAGATAACTAACTTTTCAAATTGATGGGCTCTTTAAGCTCCAGCAAAAACCACAGTGAACCAAAGAAAGCCGTCTTCTTTGTCAAAGCAAGAAACCCAGAGCACACAAGCAAGTGGCCACAGGCCTCCTCCACACAGCAGCTGACCGGCGGCAGCAGCAGCAGGTCAGGTTCCCTCAGCACATTGTGACATCTCTTCCACCAGATCTGATCATTACCTCTCAGTCTTCAAAACAGCCCATCATATACTGGAGCTGAGAGTGCCCTGGGAAGAAAAGCAAGCCAACAAGAGGAAGAGGACTAAATACCAAGAACTAGTGGAGGAGTGTAGGGAGAGAGGGAGGGGGAGGCCTTATATGAACCCATAGAGGGGGTTGCATGCAGGGGATTTGCTGAACAATTTTCATAAGGACTTGAGCCGCATGTGATGCTTCGTCATTGATCAGAAATGTTTAGACAGAAACAAAATATATTTTATTAAGGTATGGCTCTGCCAGTCGAAAAGTATCAGGTTCAATAATAGGGAAAATCCTATTTCCTATTTAAATCCTAAAGGGTGGTGTTTGCTTCTGTTGGAGAATTTCACCCTGAGGTTTATTGTTTCTAATTTCTCAATCTTAGATTGGATTAAACTTTATTGTGATTACACATGTACAAGTGCAAATTCAACGAAATGCAGTTTAGGTCTAACCAGGAGTGCAGTAAAGAGCAGGGTATAAGTTAAATAAATGAAGTATAAATAGAGCATTTTTATGATATAAAACTGTTCACAAAACAATATTTTATGAACATGCACAACGGTTTATCTTGAATTGTCATTTCAACATGATACAAAGTAGGCCTTTGCAATACAGTGAATGAGTTAAAATGTTCTAACTTTTGATTCAGTTTCTCATCCATTAAAGGTTTATCTGTATTTCCATAATTAATCATGCCTCTCTTTTACTACTTTTCATTGCAGGTCTAAAGAAAGGCATGCAACAAAGTTACTCAAGATGCAAACTGAAAATGTAATGGAATTACACCATTATTTTGTGTGTGTGCGTGTGTGTGCGTGTGTGCGTGTGTGTGTGTGTGTGAGAGAGAGAGTCTCCTCTGTTATTATTTTTTAGGTACAAAAGGCAAAAGTGACTCCTGAGTTTCAACTTTTGGATGTTAGGTCTCTTAGCTGTTGGAAAACTGCACCGTTTTATTGCTTTCCAGTTACCCATGGATATCTTAGAAACGATACTCTTGGAAGTGGTGCTACAGGATGGAGATGCTGCCTACAAGATTCTTTCTCTTGCAGTTGCTTTAGTGCAATTGTGAACAAGACGAGGTTTAGACAAAAGGCACACTATGCATCGCTTGATGGTAAGTACTGTATCTTTTTTTGTTTTGTTGCTTTATTGCATTTGTAAGGCTGTATCAAGGCTAATAATTCTTTAACAATTTTTCATGTATTTTGGTTAAAGGTGTTGTGAACTGGAAAAAATGGAGTGAAAGGTCGAGGGCTGGATGCATGAGGCAGGATTCTATGACGGCACAGAAGACCCAGACTGCTGTTTCAAATGTTGTTATTATTAACAGTGTCATCTTTAATAAATAAGTTAAGTTCATGTGTCATCACAATTCAATCATGTGTTGTAAATGTTTGAATTTATAAACAATTCTGATGTTTAGCAAATCTTTAAAAAATGTAACATTAGAATAGGGAAATAAGTTGCTGTAAATATTCCACATTTAAAATTTAATTAATAATTGACAATATACAAAAACAAACTAAATAAACACTATTCATTGATATTTACATTTATTTTCATGTATTGCCAGTAATGCATTAGAATCCCATGGGATAAGTTAGCAATGGTTGAAATTACTAACTTAAGCAGAGGAAAAACTTGCTTGTAAAGGTATGTTACCCTAGAACACAAAACAGTAAGCGTAGATTAAAAAAAATGTTGCGTCAACGTCATTCATTTACGTCCAACCAATGACATTTATGCATGGGCGGGGCTACTGAGGCAGCCCTGCCCCCTCAATCTGAAATCGGGGCGACCCGTGCAATCCCTCCCACAGTTAGCCCCTCCTCGATCTGCAGTCAGGTGTACTAGGGAATTTCTATATTCCAGCTGGAAAGTTCTACAATCACCCATCTTTGTGGACTTTTGGACTGAAATTGTTAAGGCCTTAGGGTGTGTTGTGGAGGAGAAGGACCCAGATGCAAGAGGAAAAAATTCTTGAAATGAAGTTTCTTTTATTTTCTTACTGGCGTTCAGAGAATTCCAGAGAACTAAACCACAAGCCGTCAGGCTGGAATCCAAAAACTAAAAAAAAAGGAGAACGAATAAACTCCGATGATCAACAGATTTACGAGGGCCCAGGAAAGGGGATGGCGAAGGGCAGTCCCTCTATGCTGGCAACCACCGCACAACGGAGCTAAGAGAGAAAATAGGAGAGCGTGTATGCCGGAGAAGGATCGAGCCGACGGAGATGCTCACGCTGACCCGAACCCGCACCGACACCACAGCACACGGCCAGACCGGGCGTGAAAGGTGGGTATCCACTGGAACAGAGTAGGAGGCTAGTAATAAATAGAGATACTAGAGAGCGACTCACGGAGTGTGAACAATCTTCCGACTATAACGGAAGATTGTTCTAACCGCTATATAGGCCGTTGATTAACCAGAATGAGAGACCGGTGCGCGCAGAGGTGCCGCGACTCAAGCTGATGAGCGCACCCAGAAAACATTCATACTGATAGAGAGACAGGTGAAAACTCTTCAGATACTCTACAGGACAGACACTAACCCCGCCTTACAAGGCACCACTAGGTGCTTACAAAAAACGAGAGGGATGTCTGCGTCTAAATTCAGAGATTAGGGTCTTATCGAGAATATTGCTAGCAGACACCCAAGACTGTTCCTCCGGACCGTAGCCCTCCCAATCTACCAGATACTGGTGACCCCGTCCCCTACGCCGAACATCTAAGAGACTTTTAACCCTGTATGCAGGCTGCCCCTCTACTAAGAGCGGTGGATTGCTGACTGGTCTCTCTGAAGAAGAAATAAAAGGTTTTAGACAGGACACATGAAACACAGGATGAATGCGCGCTAACTGAGCAGGAAGACGGAGGCACATGGCCACAGGACTTATCACCTTAGCGATGGAGAAGGGACCAATAAATCTAGGAGCTAGTTTGCGACAAGGATGCTGTAGAGGAAGATTACGTGTAGCTAACCATACACGTTGTCCACAGACATAGCGCGGTGCCTTCCGACGGTGTCGATTGCTAGACTTACACATGTTTTCTTGTGCTCTGACCAATGCCGCACGAACTAACCTCCAAGCACGCCGCGCGCGCAATGTGACGTTTAACCAAGGGGACTGCACACTCGTGCTCCTGAATGAGGAATAACGGGGGCTGATAACCCCAGGCGGCAGCGAAGGGGGATAACCCTGTAGCAGAGGAGGGAAGGGAATTATGTGCATACTCTGCCCATGTTATGTAGTCGCACCAGGAAGCAGAAACAGAGGTAAAGCAGCGTAAGATTCTCCCTAAATCTTGGTTAGCTCTCTCAGACTGTCCATTACTCTGAGGATGGAACCCCGAAGATAGCGATGTAGAGGTGCCCAAAAGTCTACAGAACTCCTTCCAGACTTGTGACGTGAACTGGGTGCCTCGATCAGACACTATCTGGCTAGGGATGCCATGCAAACAGAACACCTCATTAAAAAGGACTAGCGCAGTCTCGAATGAAGAGGGAAGTTTCGCCAGGGGAACGAAGTGGGCAGCTTTAGAGAAACGATCGACAATCGTAAGAATAACGGTTTTAGCGCGCGACTCAGGGAGCCCGGTAATAAAGTCCAGACCAATGTGAGACCAAGGTCTCGAGGGAATCTCCAGGGGTAAGAGGAGTCCCGCCGGGGATACTGTCTCAGCCTTATTGGCAGCGCAGACAGTGCAAGAATGGACAAAGCGTTTGATATCTGCTCGGAGGGATGGCCACCAAAAACGTTTCTTTACGCGCTCGCGTAAAGACTCGACTACAAACAGTTTCTCATTTGGACAGTCGTCTGGTACGGAGGCTGAGCGTAGGGCATCAGAAACCTCGCGCTCGATCCCCCACGAAAGAGCGCCGATCACCCTAGAAGGACAAACAATGGACTCGTTCTGCAGCGGTTCCGCGCTCGACTCGAACTGGCGCGAGAGCGCATCGGGCTTAACATTCTTGGACACGGGGCGATACGTGACGGTGAAATTGAATCTATTAAAGAACAGAGACCATCGGGCCTGACGAGCACTCAGCGTCCGAGTAGAGCGAATGTAACTTAGGTTCTGGTGATCCGTCCAGACCAAAAAAGGTTCCTTGGAGCCCTCCAACCAATGGCGCCACTCCTCAAGCGCCAGGCGGATGGCCAACAACTCTCGATCTCCAACGTCATAATTACGCTCGGCTGGTGACAGACAACGAGAAAAATAAGCGCAGGGGTGGACCTTTCCGTCGCCAGCCGAGCGTTGAGAAAGCACAGCCCCTACGCCAGAGACCAAAGCGTCTACCTCGACAATAAATTGACATGCCGGGTCAGGCGTTGATAGGACAGGCGCGGACGTAAAAAGCCTCTTAAGATGGGTGAAAGCGGCCTGAGCCTCTGCGTTCCACGCAAACGGCATTTAACGGAAGTGAGCGCGGTCAGCAATTCGTCCAAAGTTCCTAATAAAATGCCTATAGAAATTTGCGAACCCCAAAAAACGTCTGAGAGCTGTATGAGATTCGGGCACGGCCCACTCGGCTACAGCACGGACCTTTTCCGGATCTACTGAAATACCGTGGGCGGTCACAATGTGTCCCAAAAAAGGAACTGACTCCGAATGAAAAACGCACTTCTCGGCTTTGACAAAAAGTCGGTTCTCAAGAAGTCTCTGTAGAACGTGTCTGACATGAGAAATGTGCGTAGCGAGATCAGGGGAGAAGATGAGGATGTCGTCCAGATATACGAAAACAAAAGCTATGAGCATGTCTCGTAGTACATCATTCACAAACACCTGAAAAGTGGCCGAGGTGTTGCAGAGACCGAAGGGCAAAACCTGATATTCAAATTGGCCGAGGGGCGTGTTAAAAGCGGTCTTCCACTCGTCCCCCTGGCGGATTCGGACAAGGTGGTATGCATTTCGTAAGTCTAGTTTAGTAAAGACACGAGCGCCAGCGAGAAGATCGAAACCAGAATTCCTAAGCGGGAGAGGATAGTGATCCTTGATGGTTATTTCATTTAGTCCTCTGTAATCTACACAAGGGCGTAACGATCCTTCTTTCTTCTTTACAAAGAAAAACCCCGCTGCTGCGGGAGAGGAGGATCTAACAATAGTACCCGCACTGAGAGAGACGGTGATGTACTCATCTAAAGCTTGCATTTCGGGTTTAGATAAGGCATATAAGCGGCCCTTAGGGGGAATACAACCCGGTAGAAGGTCGATACGGCAGTCATAGGGTCGATGAGGAGGTAGCGAGCCTGCCTGATCCTTAATAAATACAGAAGCTAAATCTCGGTATTCGCTAGGAACGCCCACCAGATCAGCCTCATCGACAGGGCGAGTAGTAGAGGGTTGAACAGACGAGACCGCGGACTGCAGACAGGAAGAGAAACAAGCTAAACCCCAGGCGGTGATGATATTAGTCTGCCAATTAATTTTAGGAATATGTTGTCTACAACCAGAGATGACCTACGAAGATGACAGGATGGAGAGGCGACTTTATAATGACGAAAGAGATATATTCGTGGTGGTTGCCAGACACAGAGAGACTCACCACTCCAGTAGATCTGGCCCCGTTCGAAAGTCTCCGCTCATCCACAGCGAACACAGTGGAAACCTCAGGAGACGGAACGATGGGCACGCCATTGGCAAGGGCGAAGTGCTCGTCCATAAAACTCCCCTCAGCGCCCGTGTCCAAGAGAGCCGAACAGGAAACGGAGCGACCTGCGAAGCGAAGAACAGCAGGAACTGCAGGGCACAGCTGGTTGGGGGTCGTTGACACAGAGGAGACGCTCGCCAGTAGACCCCTCCTCACTGACGAGCGTTGGCTTTTACCGAGCACTGATAAAAGAAGTGTCCGGCTGCCCCACAGTATAGGCAGAGTCGGTTGGAGATCCTGCGTTGTCTCTCCTGAGAGGATAGGTGTATGTGGCCCAACTGCATGGGCTCCAGCGCACTGGCAGAAGTATCCCCCTCCGTGGTGGCATGAAGAGAGGCCTCAGAGCTTGTTGGGGAGCGGACGATGACGGCGGCGGACGGAGCGACGCCTCTCTTGACGTAAGGCTAGTTCTACCAGCTCATCAAACGATCTAGGGACATCCAGAGTGTAGATATCCTCCTTTATCTCTGGTTTCAATCCCTCCAGGAACCGAGCGCAGAGGGCCTCCTCATTCCAGCCTGAGGACGCGGCGAGCGTGTGGAACTCCACTGCGTAATCTACTACGGAGGTGGAACCCTGACAGAACGAGACCAGAGCGCTGGAAGCCTCACACCCATGGAGGAAGCGATCGAACACCTTGATCATCTCCTCTCGGAAGGATCCAAATGAACGGCAGCACGGGGCGTTAGCTTCCCATAGGGCAGTCGCCCAGGTGCGCGCTCGCCCCAGCAGGAGTGAGAGGATGAACGCCACCCGAGTTCTCTCACTGGCATAGGTGTTGGGCTGGAGCGAGAACATGAGTTCACACTGGGTCAGGAACGCACGGCACTGTGACTGCTCTCCAGAATATGGAGGGGGATTATTGATGCAGGGTTCCCCGGACCCCCGCGACGGAGGATCTCCGTAGCGCAAGCTGTTTAGCTGTGATGTGAGGTCAGCGACTTGGGCATGAAGACCCTCCATGTTGCGGCGTGTGGAGGAGATCTCCTCATCGTGGCGACCAAGCAGGGCCCCTTGACATTCGATGGCGTTCTGTAGCGGGTTTTCTCTTGCTGGGTCCATGATTCTTGGTCGGAAGATTCTGTTAAGGCCTTAGGGTGTGTTGTGGAGGAGAAGGACCCAGATGCAAGAGGAAAAAATTCTTGAAATGAAGTTTCTTTTATTTTCTTACTGGAGTTCAGAGAACGTTCAACTAAACCACAAGCCGTCAGGCTGGAATCCAAAAACTAAAAAAAAGGAGAACGAATAAACTCCGATGATCAACAGATTTACGAGGGCCCAGGAAAGGGGATGGCGAAGGGCAGTCCCTCTATGCTGGCAACCACTGCACAACTGAGCTAAGAGAGAAAATAGGAGAGCGTGTATGCCGGAGAAGGATCGAGCCGACGGAGATGCTCACGCTGACCCGAACCCGCACCGACACCACAGCACAGGACCAGACCGGGCTTGAAAGGTGGGTATCCACTGGAACAGAGTAGGAGGCTAGTAATAAATAGAGATACTAGAGAGCGACTCACATGGTGTGAACAATCTTCCGACACAGAGCAGAGAGAGAAGCACCGCTAAAAAGGCCGTTGATTAACCAGAACGAGAGACCGGTGCGAGCTGATGAGCGCGCCCAGAAAACAATCATACTGATAGAGAGACAGGTGAAAACTCTTCAGATACTCTACAGGACTGACAGAAATGAAATATTTTTAGAAGGGTCTGGGGTCGGGTCCTTCTGTCTCTCTCTTGGCCATTTGACTTTACTTTTAGAAATGGTTTTAAGAAAAGATTATTTTTTGTTTATAAATACAAAAGTCAAAATTAAAATACATCCTCATACAGGACCATAGCTCCTCTCTCGGCACCCTGTCATACGCTTTTTCTAAATCCACAAAGACGCAGTGCAGCTCCTTCTGACCATCTCTGTATGTCTCCATTAACATTCTCAGAGCAAAAATTGCATCAGTGGTGCTCTTCCTGGGCATGAAGCCATCTTCATTCTCCCCAGAGCTTTCCTCACCTCATCCTTTCTAATCTTTTCAACTTCCTGCTCTACAATATTCACCTCTTACCCCCTTCGTTAACTCTCATTCTCCTCCTCAAAATACTCCTTCCATCTTCTCTGCACACTCTTTTCACTTGTCAGCACCTTTCCATCTCTATCTTTAATCAACATCATTAACCCAATAGACATATTATAATAAAACACAACAATGCTTCGGTAAAACAGCTTATCGTGTTTTTAACTTGACTTCTAATTGTGTTAATTGTTCTAAAAGTGTCAACAATTTGGTAAAATTTGAATAAAACAATTTAAAACAATACACAAACACCAATTTAGACCAAAAAGGGCAAATGCGCATTGTAACCAAACCATCATACATTTTGTTCTAGTTACTTATAGGTTTTATGTTTGCCCTTTTCCTTGTAAACCAAAAATATGTTTGTTTGTTTTTTAAATAAAAAATGCTACTTGGTGAGGGAGTACTTAGTGTCCAGTAGTAGGAGAACTGGCTGTTGGTTGGCTTAGCATGTTTCAAAGAGTGCTAAGGAAAAATGTTTTCCTCTTGCAACCAACCTGTACCATGTGCAGTGCCTATGCATCCTGGTGCAGCATCATGCATAAAAGGCTGCTTAAAGTTTTTCCTGGGAAGGAAATATAGGTGGGAGACTGTTGGCGATTGCACACTTCAGCAATGTACCTCGTTCCTGGAAAGTTAAAACACCCTCTTGTTTTTTCCTCTTTCGTGTCACATGATTTGGGGTTTGCACAATTGTTATCCCTGTTTCAACACTGTGTAAGTTTACCTCACTTCGTCACTGTGACAAGATTGTCAAAGATATCAGTTACAGTTGTTCTGTTAAATGCTGTTGCTTGGGGCTTTCTTGTAGACAGGGTGGGATAGTGCTTCAGGAAATTTGTGAACCTATCATCTCCTGCCATGTTTTCATTCCACTTTTCAGGAATGCAAACCAATCTTCTGACCTCCAAAGGCACAAATCTGTAACACAGGTCAGCAGCCTCAAGAAGATATTGAACTCAGTCTGGTGTCTGCTGAGAAGACACAGGTGTGTGGGTTAAAAGCATGTTTAGTGCTTCCGGGGTTTTTCTTTTTAGCAAAGATTGAAGTTACGTGCAACACTCCTGTCAGATTTTTCTTGGTCCAAGATTATCTGTGAGACTTCTTCCATTGCTCCAGGGTCTGGTGCTCTTCGGGCGAGACGTGGGTGCACTCTAAACAGGTCACCAGTCTATCACAGGGAAACACATTCACAACTAAAGGGAATTTACGTTGTTCAATCAATCTGACGCATGTTTTTTGAGACTATGGGGGAAACCACAGTACCCCGAGGAAACCCACGCAGGCACGATGAGAACATACAAACTTCTTCCAGGAAGGTCAAGGCGAGCCTCGAACCAACAACCATCTAACTGGAAGGCCAGGGTGCTACCCACTGGGCTTCTTCCAACAAGTGCTAATTCTCGCCTCGATTTGTTCATTTCTTTGAACAAACCATCCTGTTACTAAAAGAACAATGAGTATTATATGAATAATTCAGAGTTGTGATGTTTTTACTCTGCTCACATGATGGAAACATTAGCCGGGGAAACTGTAACACTTCATAAAATCCAGAAGTATTGTAGCGCATTGTTACATTTGCTTCTGATAAGAGTGACCATGTTTTTAGGATTTTTTCCCCATGTTAGCTTTGGTATTTGCTGTAAAATGTATCAAATGACAGTCATATCTTGAGCAGTAGATGGCATGTGTTCTTCCTCAGTGAGTTACATCTCGTCAGTTGTTTGTTTCTTTTATTAGTAGAGTGCTCTCCCCTGAAGGAGGTTGTAGTTATTTAGGGTTAGCCCCTCTTGGTTGCTTTTGTTGTACTTTTATCTTTTGTTCAGTAAATCATCTTTTCCTCAGCTTTCACATTTAAGTTGGTTTCTGTCTACTATTCCACTGCATGACATGTTCTTTTACAGGGCGGGTCGTAACCATTATGGGGTTTAGGCAAAAGCTAAGGGCGCCAACCATCTAGGGTGGGTGCACAATTTGAAATGTTCTAACAAAAATATTCGTATCAATGTCATCATGGTGTCAAATGGTGAGCCTTATGATGGGTTGGAACCCTTTAAAATTTGTCTTTCGGAAATTTTTTGATGCCTGAATATTTTAAATGCTTCACTAAAAAAATCTCTGAAGCACTGAACTTATTTTCTGTTTCAGTTCAAACGTCTTCTATGTTCAAGTCTCACGATTAATCTGACCTTGTAACAAACTGCTTTGGATTAAAGCGTCTGCTAAATACATAAATGTACATTTTAAACGTGTGTACAGGGCCTCTGTAAATACTAACTTCATTCAATGAGTGTTTATTGATTTTGTTCATGTAAGAAGATAGACTTGTCATCAGCCAATTTGGATTTTTTTTAATTTCCTGTACCAAATTTTGTGATTAGTTTAAAATTTAATTCATAAGAATTCTATTAGTTAAAAGTTCTACTACTGTCAGAAATAAAAATCGAGAAATGGGGCAGCCTTGTCTGTACCCTCTATTATTAGAAAATCTTTAAAAAAAGATTTGGCATGACCAACAACATTTAAAAAAACAGTCAGAGAGCACTGCAATGTTCCAATGTTTTATTGGTTGGTTCCCTTTCAGTTGTTCACTACGACATATTTGTTGTAATGAAGACTGAGGGAACGATCACTGGGAGAGTGAGTGTTTCCCCCGTTGCAAAAGGACAACTATGCACGTGTGGTTGAACAGATGTTGATCATTAGATCATCAATCAGCTGGGTATGTAACCCCAACCGAACCTACTCTCATTCTGTGAGTTTCGAGGAGCCAAACCCACTTACCTCTCGGCACCTCAAATTCACTGACCTCAAAGGCATAGCAAAGAGATTACATCTCCATTCCCTCCGGCAAGGAATGGTGGGTTACATAAGTAACCAATACGTTCCCCTCCATTCATTCACTACAGTGTATTTGTTGTAATTAGGGAAGGGTACCGAAACCCGGTACTTAATCAGGCCCGGTGCCTAATTTTAAAAGACCAGAGTATCGATAAGGTCTGATGTTACCGGTTCTGCTATCGGTACTGGAGAAATTAAAGGAAATCCTATATACTATTGCTAATAAAAACATTACCTAGCAGATTTTACTTGACCAGCCTTGTGTAATGCGATGATATTCATTATTCACCTGCACGGCCGTTATGTGGAATCTCTTGCACGAAATGTATGTTCCGCAAAAAAGAGAGTTCACGCGTACGCAGTACGAGAGCTCGCGCTTAAAGAACGCCGATAGCGGAGAAAGTCAAACGATCCAAAGTATGTTTATACTTCACCCGTGTGGATGCAGCAAGTGAATCAAGATTTTTTTATCTTCGAGGCGGAAACACAAGGAATCGATCAAAACATAGAGGATTATGTGCCGACAGAGAAATGCCATCCGTCCCCTCGGGTGTGCGGTGTTAAAATAACGACACAAACGTCACTTAAGATCTCTCTAGATAAGTATTATAATGTTCAAAATTTAATAAACACATTCAGATATTAAAAATATTAGTTGTTTTTTCTGCATTTGCCAAAATCAAAACGAAAATGTTTTATAAATGATTTTGTCGAGCATCGGATATTCTTTCTTTAGTGAAACGATCATCTCTCTGTTTAATGTGACGGATGCTCGTCGGCGCAGACACAGAGACACTGTGCTTTGTTTGTTTCATCCGTTTCTCATTTTCTTATAAATAAATAGAAATGGAAATCAATTATGTTTTATTTACATTTAATTAAACTGGCAGAAATTAATAAAGACGCAGAGTTTTTTGGGAACACATTGTAAAAACAAGGTAATAGTTTTATTTGAAAAGAATAATTTGTTACAGTCGGTTTCTCTCGTTCTACAGTTACTAGTAGTTCTCTCGTTCTCTCTCGTTTTTTGTAACGAGGCTGTTTCATTTTTAACGAATAAAGAGCTTTTCCAATACATCAGAAAAACAACACATCGTTCCTGTAAATCGTTTCGGTTTTATTGTCATCATTGTTGTTCGTTTTGTGGAGTAAATAAATAACAATATTTGCTTTTAATAAAACATCTAGTCCCGCGAATAGTCTTACATCCCGCGCATGAGAAATGAACCGCCCGCACCCGCGTCCACTCTGTACAAACTATTATAAATACAGCCATTTACAATCCATGCACTTTTGTGTTAATATTCGTGTGAAATGGCCAATAAAAATTGGAAATACAAAACGATATGTTCCCCACGAAAAAAGTGAATCGGTTTAAATTATTTTGCATTTAAAAAATAAAGTGTTGTTTTTCTGTTTATTAACGTTTTTTTATTATTAACTGAAAGTCCCGATAAGAGAACCGTTAGTAGTATCAATAAGATCAATAAGAGGTATCGATACCAGGGTCAGTGTATACAGGCAGAGACTAAACTTCAGCAAGACTAACAGCAACGGTCGTAATAACCGGTACGGAGACTCCTCATACCCTCATTCTATCCTTTCCTTGGAGCGAACTCAGTGTGTGTCTGAAAGTACAGTGGTACCTTAAGATACGAATGCTTCGAGATACGAAAAATTCAAGATACGAAAGGTCTTTCTGGAAATATTCTGCTTTGAGATACAAAAAACATTCCGGGATACGAAAAACACAAACAGTTCTGCTCTATTATCCGCTTGTGATGTCTGACGTCGTGCTGCGCTTCCGGGTCCTGGCTCTCTTCTCTTCCATTGACAGACGATGAAAAAAGGTGCTGATACGCTTTAAATCAGTTTTAAATCGAGCGAAACATTATATATAGATTACTAATAATGTGCTTTAACAAAAGTTAGAGTCAAGGTGTCGCAAAAGAAATAACGTTTATAACGTGGATAGTGCTGTTCTGTAGCACAAGTTAGAGAAACCCAGTAACGCGTTCTCAGAACCGCTCTCTCCATCCCTTCACACACGCTTTCGTTACTGTCCGCGCTTGAAACCGTGTTGGTGTTCGTGAAATATCTCGAGAAAGTTAACTTTCAGGAAAGATAGTGCCATTATGTTGTCTGCCATCCGTTCCATTTCACCTCCTCCGAGGTTTCACATTTGTGTATATATTACGTATTTTGCAATTTATTTTTATTCTGTTTTATTAAGTTATATTACATTAACAATGTGTAGATTTAAGAATTGACGAAACGTTACTTGATTTTTAATCAACTTAAACTGTTGTTTCTGAGAGCCGTTGCACGGATTAGGCGGTTTACATGTAAAACTTGCTTCGAGATACGAAATGTTCGAGATACGAACGTCACACTGGAACGGATTAATTTCATATCTCGAGGTACCACTGCATTAGATATTAGATCTAATCTAATCAGATTAGATTACCTTGCATTCTGGAACTTTACAAGTCACGTTCCAAGGCAAGTCCAAGTAAATGGAGGGAAAGTTTAAGAAAGTCCAAAAGTTGCTAAATTTTAATTTCAAGTCACTTTCAGTCATTAACAAAACAAAGCAATAGATTTCTGTCCTGAGGCTCAGTCAGTAGAGCATTGCACCAACAACACAAAAGTCATGGGTCTAAACCCCAGGGAAAGCAAGAACTCAAGAAATGTTTTCATTCCTTGAAATGGAAATGGCTTCGGATAAAAACGCCTGTGAAATGTAATGTAATCGTATGTTACCACAGAAATGCCAAACATCTAAGCAATAAGTCTCAATACAAAAATTCAAATGCCTCAAGTTTGAGGATTAACAAGAAAATTCACAAAAAATCTTCAAGATCCACCACTGTTTGTACAACCCTTAAAATCCACCAAATCAAAGCATTTAATCTGAAAATTCATGACAATTTCTCCAGACGTTTGCTCGAAAAAACCTGTTGAGACCAGATTCATGATTCACCACAAACTTTGTTTCAAGATGGTGATTGTGCTTCTAGAAACACTATACTTTTCAGGAGCTTGCTTACATACTAGGGGTGTAACGGTTCACGGTATGTATTGAACCGTTTCGGTACGGCCTGTTCGATTCGGTACACTTGCGTACCGTTTCGGTATTCGGTATTTTTATTAGATAATATAAATTTATTATTAGCGCAATATTAAGCGCAGCGGAACAATGTTCCTAGGTGAGTTTCCGCACGGACGCTATTGAGTGACGTGCAGCTCTACTGTCCGTCACTCAATAGCGTCCGTGCAGAAACTCGCCTAGGAAGGAACATTGTTCCTAGTAGCAGAGCACGAGTTAGAAAATGGCATCATGGCAACAGCGAAAGAGAAGCCAGAGCTTGAAGACGGTCTCCTGTTTGGGAACACGTTGGCTTCTCTGTTAAAATACATAACGGGGATAGACGAGTGGATAAATTTAAAGTTGTATGCCGACATTGTTCCACGGAGATCTACTGCTGGAGATATTGTCACTGCAACCAGATCTGTGCTCTCTTCAGAAAATGTGGATAGGTTAATCTTTTTAGCCAAAAACTTAAAACTTAAAAAAGTTAGTTTTGTTGATATACAAGCTGAAGCTGTTGCTAGTGTTAAAAGTTTTCAGGTCCTAACTAGTTGCAGTATTTCATTTTTTTATTAAAAAAACGTGTTTTTCTTTATAAAGAGTGCAATTTATTTTAAATATCACCCAACTGTGTCACTTTTATTTATTTTATGCAAGAATTCTATTGTGTATTGGCAGCTTTTCAAAATAAAGATTTTGTAAGCTCTTATTGTTTTGTACCCAAAATTAACCGAACCGAACTCTCCAAGACACTGTACCGAACCGAATACGATTCTAGCGTACCGTTACACCCCTATTACATACAGGCTTTGACTTTGGAATGCTTTCATTTCTTTTACACGACACAATGTTCGGGCGTGTTGCATGCTGCGTGTAAATTACCGTGATGGGCCGCCATGTCCTAAAATGCCAGCGCCATTTTTTTGCTCCATCATGAACCTAGTATTTATTCCTTAAGCTCTTCGGCCCATTGAACATTTGGAAATCTTAAGTGAAATAAAATAAGTTGTGAAGACCATATTTAGGTGTGGGGGTTTGGGGCCTTGTGTATAAATGGTGTGTAACAGAGAGAGTAATAATTGATAATATTTCTGATTCATATCTCGATTCCTATCCCCGATTAAATCACGATCATAAATTACACGACATGGCTTTAGTGAATCCAGAACATAAAAGAATTATTTAAAGCGTTGAAATTTAGGGTTTGTTTTTACATTTTTAAATGGTTATCTCTGTTGTACTGGGCTAAAACGGACAGATATATGATCTGGCTCTAGTGATCCTCCCTCTTCTACTCCTTCCCTCTCTAAGCATCCACCGACGACCGGCTGCTGCTTATCAATCTAAAAACATACAACTACATATTTATTATCTTTTTTACTTTGATTTTTGGTGTTTTTTTTAAACCTTTCGACACACAAATGACAAGAAAATAGCAAAATAAAAAATAATCTCTAAAAATTTATATCTTTGAGATATTAATGTGAGGCGGCATGGTGGCGCAGAGGGTAGCACTGTGGCCTTCCAGTTAAAAGGTTATCGGTTCGAGGCTCACGGTGACCTTCCTGGAAGGAGTTTGCATGTTCTCCCTGTGCTTGCGTGGGTTTCCTCCGGGTACTCCGGTTTCCCCCACAATCCCAAAAACATGCGATTAGGTTAATTGAATAATCTAAATTCCCCTTAGGGTGTGAATGTGTGAGTGAATGTTGCCCTGCGATGGACTGGCGACCTGTCCAGGGTGTACCCCTGCCTCTCACCCAATGTGTGCTGGAGATAGGCACCGTCAGACCCCCGTGACCCCGAAAGGTATGAAAATGAAAGAAAGAAATATTAATGTGAATTTAAGGTGTTTGAAAACTCTTGAAAAGGAAATGTTGCGTATTTCTTTGAGTTACTTTTTGAAAAGTCTCTTATGCTCCGTTTGTTTAACATTGTGCCTTTGTTAAATAACATAGTATAGTTTGTAACATTTGTATAGTAACATTGTTACTAGACACAAAGATTTAAATGTTGGTAAAAACGTTTAACGTTTGTCGTTAAAATCTGTTAATCCGACGGGACTCAATAGAAACTAATCTCTAAAAGGCAGAAACAGAATTCTGGTTTTTGTTTTGCTGAATCCAGATTTAATTCCTAAACAAAAAGTTCTGCTATGTGTAATTCACCCAAACAGAGTGAAAGTGGGAACACACGTCACATGTCTGTCTATCTGTCTGTCTATCTATCCATCTATATATCTATCTATCTATGCACTGAAATATACGAAAGCTGAACTCGCACAGACAGAGATGCATATTAATTATGATTCAAGTCCAAGTCGAGTCACAAGTCTTTTGCCATATTGTCAAGTTGGGTCTCAAGTCACCTAATTATTCACTTGAGTCTGACTCGAATCCACACCTCGAGACCACACCCCCTGAAGTTTACTGTCTGCCTGAATGGAAGGACATCGGGCATGGCCTTTTACTAGGGGTCATTACGACAAATACTTTGTCGTGAACGACTGTGAGGGAACATCTTGGTTACTCATGTAACCCACCCTTCACTGAAAGAGGGACTGGAGACGTATTCCCTTAGCCGTGCGCTTGAGGTCGGTGAATTAGAGGTGCCGAGAGGTAAGTGGGTTCGGCTCCTCGAAAGTCACAGAATGAGAGTAGGTTCGGTTGGGGTTACATACCCAGCTGATTGCTGATCAAATCACCTACCCCTGCACAATGACACATGCACCACTGGCCTTCTGCAATGGAGGAAATACTCTCGCTCCCAGGAATCACTCCAGCAGTCGTCATTGTAAACAAATACATTTTCGTGTCCTTCTTCAGGTCACCAAATAATAATAATAATAATGATAATAATATATAATAATAATAATAATAATAAATATATATAATAATAATAATAATAAGGCTTTATCTCATTTCCATCCGAAGTTCCTTCTGCCGGCTCTGAAGCTGTTTTTCGTAGCCCAGATAAAGTTTTCACCGTCTTGTCTGTCGAGAAAAGAGAGAAAACAAACTACTGTTAGATTCTCTTCACTAAGACTATAGCTGTCCATTTCACGTTGTGATAGAAATATAGACATTCAGATACAGGAAACCCATCTAGCTTCCCCATCTGCAGCATTTCTCATTGCATTCAGGAGTACGCAGGCGCACACGGGCCCAAGGTCAGGCTGACCTGAGTTCAAAAAACTTACTCGCCCCCACCGCTCCTGAATGCTGAAGTCAGCATCTTCTTGCAGAAAGCACATGATGTCCTACGTCCCTTTTCTTGTAAAAACTTTGTTAACACCCATTGATCTGAACTGTATAAAAACCCCGAACAAACTGCCAATAAATTCGTGACTGGTTGATGCATGATCTCCGTGTCGTGTTTCTTTCCTTGTCACCTCTGGGATCCCGGAAAACTTCGTCTCGAGACAGAGAGGAACAGAGTCCTTCCATCACACTTGGCGCCCAAACCCGTGGGGCCGCTCAGGCTGAGCCGAGAACCAGGAGCGGAGGCGGATGATCCAGCGGCCGCACATCCCGGTTAGGAATTTCCCGTCTGGGGTCAAGAGATAGAAAGACCTTGGAGCCCGAGCAACTCTTCTCGGTTCAGTGACGCGGTTTATCGAACAAGGCAAGTGGGATGATTCTGTTCTTTTAACTAACTTAGACCAAATTTAAATTAGAGAAACTAAATTCAACAAATTAGGAAACTCTAAAAGCAATTGCATATAACTTATGAGCTCTGGTCCAGGGGACCATTTAGCAGTCTGGGACTGCTTTCGTCAACTTGAAGGGACCGAAACAGTCAGGGACTGTTTTTCTTGCAGTCTGGGACTGCTTTGCCAAGATTGACAGGGCCCGATAACAACTTTTAGCAGTCCGGGACTGCTTTCGTCAACTTGAAGAGGGCAGACAAAAAGATAAAAATAAATTAAATTTAACAAGACAGTCAGGGACTGTTTTTTGCCAAATTGGCGAGGCCCGAGAAGATCCTCTAGCAGTCTGGGACTGCTTTCGTCGACTTGAAGGGGCCAAGACGGTCAGGGACCGTCTTTGCAGTCTGGGACTGCTTTTTGCCAAGCCGACGGGGTCCGAGACAGTCAGGGACTGTCGGTACCAAGTTGAAAAGTCCGGGACTGCATTCGACTTGAAGGGGCCCGAAGCGTTCGCTCAGCAGTCTGGGACTGCTTTATAACATCAGACAGCAAAATAAAAGGTTAACCGAGAAAATAGGGAACGTTCTAAAAAATTAAAATAAAAAAAAGTAAAAGAGCCTGCAAATCTTTATCCTTTAACCAAAGTGTGTTTTGTGTCTGTCTCTCATCTTTCCCCTTTATCTCTCCGTTTCCTTCTGAGTGCGAGAGTGAGTGTGTGAAGAGAAGGGAGGGAGAGTCAAATTCTTTCTGTTGTGTGAAAAGGAGTCGGCCGGGGATATTATCAAAATGGGCAAAAGCAACAGTAAAGAGAAAACACCATGGGATGGTAATATTGAGAGATTTTTAACACACCCAAACATAAGATTTATGCATATAAACTATGGTGCGGAGAGCTTGAACCAATTCAAACTTTGGGTAGATGTATGTGGTTTTCCCGATCGAGGGAGTTTTAGTGAAAATCAGTTGTTAAAGTTGAGACGCAAACTTGAGAACTTGTCTGAGCCAGGAGTGAGCCCGAACTGGGAGGCATTAAGAATGTGGGAGAATGAAGCACTTGTCCGCAGAACTAAAAGAGTTGATACCAACCCCTGTCTTTTTTCTGAGCCCATCCAGAGCAGAAGGAGAGGAGATCTGGACCTCGACGGGGCTCCCCCTCCCTATCCACCATTCCCTCGATCGCCAGACGATGAAACAGCCGCTGCACAGAGATCTCAAAGGACGGCGCACCATAAGGCATCCGCTCCAGCCTTCGAAGGGGACGACCTCCTCAGCCCAGAGAGACAACCGCTCTATCCTGACCTAACAACGGAGACGCTCTCATCTTCTGCGACGAGCCCCGACAAACAAGACCGGCTTTCCCCCCCCTGACAAATCCACAAGCAACCCCTGCCAACCCAGCACGGCCTCGGGAAAAGGACAAGGACAGAGAATTTATCCGCCTGTTACAAGAAGCCAGGGTGGATTGTCTGAACTCAAAATGCCCATGGTCGAGGTTGCGGGAGCAGAAGGTGTGGTGCTGGTTCAAAGACCCTGGACTGAGGCAGAACTAACGGAGCTTGTCAAACATCTGCCCGACCCCAGAAAGGTGGGAGGCAATCGTTTTGCCACGGAATTTACCATTCAATGCAAAGAGTTCAGACCAACGGTGCCCGAAATACGGAGGATGCTAAGACTTTTGCTGGGCACAGACATGTCAAAACTCAGCATCATTTGGCCTGACAACATGGTCGCTCTGTCACACCCGACATGGCTGAATGAAAATAACACCCATTATGTGAACGTCGTCAAGGAAATCGGGGACGCGGCCAAGATAGTGTTCCCGCTACGAACAGACACCTCAGAGATCGCCAGATGTAAGCAGAAGGAGGGAGAGACGGTTTCCGAATATCTAAACCGCCTGACTCAAGTCCATGATGCACACAGCGGACTGGAGAGACCCACTGTTTTTGACGGACGAAGCATCTCCGTCTATGAGTCACACCTCAGAAACTCTTTTCTATTCGGGTTGCGGAATGAGATTGCGGACATTGTAAAAAAGAACTGTGTGTCATGGGGAATCAGCACTCTCAGCCGAGTTGAACGTTATGCTTTGCATGCAGAAGAGACTCTGAAAGCAGAACGGGAGAGAAAACAGCAGGAGCAGGAGATAAAAACCCGCCGATTAACAACCGCCCAGCTCGCAGCTATGGAGCAGCCAGCTGGTCGCTATCCCGGACAGCATTCCAGAAGAAGAGAGAGAGCTGGACGCCCTCCAAACACACTGTACAGACCCCAGGAACACTACAAGAAGCCTGGAAACAGAGCCAGCCGCTGGCGGAACGAGAGAAATGAGGGGAGACAAGAGAACACAGAAAGAACCGGATGCTTCAGATGTGGAGAGGAAGATCATTGGGCCCGAGACTGTCCGAAATGGAGATCGACACCAAGCAGAGATTGAGGAGTGGTGGCTGGGGACGGGACGGCTCCTGACGAGTGGGGTGAGATCGAACCTTCTCCTTCCTTATGCTGTGGTGATATGTCTTTTTACACTAATTCTAAAAATAAAACAGTAGTCACTTTATTTAATGAGAACATTGACAGAACCCAGTATAGTGAATATGACTGGGAACCATTTAAAAAATTACCCATAATAACACTTGTAGTTGAAGGGAAAGCGTTGTCTTTTGTGGTCGATTCAGGGGCAACTAGGTCTACTATTAGGTCAGCTGACCTAAAACCCAAAATGAGTGGTCAAATTACTCATTCAGTGGGGGCCTCTGGTGTCACTTTTGTTGAAGAGTTCTCTGTCCCGCTTATCTGCAATCTTCCAGGAGGCCCAGATTTTTTGTTCCGCTTCCTGGTCTCAAAACACTGCCCGATAAATTTATTAGCTAGAGATTTGATGTGTAAATTAGGAATTTCAATCCTAAGCGGGCCTGAAGGCCTGACGGTGGCAGTGGAGCCCATGGAGCTGAGCAAGCTGACATTAGGAGCACGTCAAGCAGCCTGTGAGTGGAGAATTGCAGATCAGAGCTCTGAAAAGGCCAATGAATCATTCCTTGACATGGCTAGAATCAGAGTGGGTCATGATGCGGATTTTATGCGTGCTGAGAGTTTGCATTGTACCGCACGATTATGCGAGCTTGATGACAGTGACTTTCTAGGATTGTGGTTGAATGGGATAAGTGATGATGAGGTGGTGGTTTTAGACGGCATTTATTGGAATAATTGTGATTGTGTGTTGAGTGTTGATTTGTCTGAAGATCAGAGAAGTTTGTATGAGGTTCGGGCCTCCGTACCACATGTATCTCTATCAAAAAATACACATAAAACATGGGCAGATTTGGGGAAATGGCTTGCCATCTTAAAAAATGTGCATGACTGGGAAATCATCGATGAAAAATCAAAAACTGAATTCAGTAAAACAGCAAAAGCCTTTAAGGCCCCCCTGACTAAGACTGTAAAAGCCCTTAGGGGCATACAATTAATTCGTACTGACATGACTTTGACGCTTTCTAAGTTGACCGCGGATGACCCGAGGTTGACTACAGTCCCACCCACACTTTGGGCAAAAGTAAACATGACGTGGGCCTAGTAAAGAATTTTCCCCCTGTTGTTATAACAGCAAAATCTGATTTTCGGCCCAAAAAAGCACAATACCCACTCAAAAAGGAAGCAATAGAGGGCATTAGGCCAGTGTTTGAAGATCTACTGAAGGCTGGTGTGATTGTTCCTTGTCCAGATTCACCCGTGCGTACTCCAATATTTCCTGTGAGAAAGGCTAGGCAGGAAGGAGAACCTGAGGTCTGGAGGTTTGTGCAGGATTTGAAGACTGTGAACGAAGCAATCGTGTCACGAGCTCCGAGTGTACCAAACCCACACACTCTTTTGTCCCAGCTGACACCTGACTGTGCGTGGTTTTCTGTTGTTGATCTTTCGAATGCTTTCTTCAGCATTCCAGTGGACAAAGATAGCCAATTCTGGTTTGCTTTTGAATTTGAAGGGAGCAGCTACACTTTCACTCGTCTGTGCCAAGGCTTCTGTGATTCACCGACTATTTATAGCGCAGCCATAAAATCTAGCTTGGAGAGTTTGAAGCTTACGAAAGGCTCTGTGCTACTTGTTTATGTTGATGACTGTCTCGTGGCTAGCCCATCCCGTCAGCAGTGTGAAGCAGACACTCTTGCTCTCTTGAAACATCTGGCCAGAGAAGGGCACAAGGCCAGTTTGTCTAAATTACAGTTTGTACAGAAGGAAGTCAGGTTTTTAGGCCATTTAATTTCAGGAAATGGCAAAAGGATTGAGCCAAGCAGAGTGACTGCTATCCAGAACATTCCAAAACCCAGAACTAAAAAACAGTTGATGTCTTTCCTGGGAATGTGCTCATACTGCAGGACTTTCATTCTTGACTTTGCCTCAAAGGAGGCTCCTCTAAGTGCCATCGCTCATGGCAAAGGACTGCAGGCTAGCAGCCCTCTTGTGTGGACTGTTGAAGCCGAAAACGCTTTTCTTGATCTTAAACGCTCGCTGCAAAACACTCCTACTTTGGGCATTCCTGACCCTCAGCGACCTTTTGTTCAAACTGTGGATGAAAAACAACGCTGTATGTCCTCAGTTCTTTTACAGGAGCATGGAGGGCGTTTGAGGCCTGTAGCCTATTTTTCTCAAAAACTTGATCCAGTCGCCGCTGGATTACCTCTTTGTCTAAGGGCGGTGGCAGCTGCTGAGAAAGCTGTGAATGCATCACGAGACATCGTCGGGTACAGTCCTCTGAAACTTCTGGTTCCACATGCTGTGTCACAACTCCTCCTTGAGCAAAAAACTGCTCACATGTCCGCCTCCAGGTGGCTCCGGTATAACACAATCCTTCTTGAAATGCCAAACGTGACCATTGAACGTTGCAATATTCTTAACCCTGCCACTTTGCTTCCCACTGAAGATGATGGGGAGCCTCATTGCTGTGTTGATGTTGTTAACGAAACTTGCTCCCCCAGATTAGACTTGAAGGAAACACCCATCCCGAATGCTGACCTCGAACTTTATGTGGATGGCTCTGCTTCCCGGGACATGGAATCCGGTCAGAACTGCGTGGGGTTTGCTGTTGTCACCCACTACACCACCTTGAAGGCGGGGCGCTTACCACCTCACCTCTCTGCTCAAGCTGCTGAGCTAATTGCTTTGACTGAAGCATGTAAGCTTGCTGAAGACAAAACTGTCAATATCTACACGGACAGCAGGTACGCCTTCGGAGTGGTGCATGATTATGGGGCCCTGTGGAGACACCGGGGTTTCCTGACATCGACTGGTAAGCTTATCCATCACCATACCCTGGTAGCTGCTTTGTTGGATGCTGTGCTGTTGCCCAAAGCTATTGCAGTGTGTAAATGTGAGGCCCACACTAAAGGGATGGACTTGATCTCCAGGGGAAATGCCAGAGCAGACCAAGCCGCAAAACATGCTGCGAAACAGGTACATTCTGACATGCATTTTACACAAGCACCAGCCGATTCTGTCCCCGCACGGTTAACAGACCTTCAGTCATTAGCCACTGAGGAAGACAAGAAACAGTGGAGGACTGCCAGATGCTCTGTCAAGGATGGCGTGTGGTTTGGGCCTGATGAAAAGCCCTGTTTGCCTAAGGCTATGTTCCATTATTTCGCTAAACTCACTCATGGTCAAGACCATGCTTCTAAAAGCAGAATGAACGAGGCTGTGTGGAAACATTGGTTTACTAAAGGGTTCAGCACTTTTTCACAGAGATATTGTGAGAAATGCATGATTTGTGCTACGAATAACGTTGGCAGAGGCCTGCAAGTTAAACAGAGTGCTCATCCTCCCCCCACGAAACCCTTTGAACATCTGCAGATGGACTTTATTGAATTGACTCCCTGCCAGAATAAGAAATACTGTTTGGTAGTCGTTGACATGTTTTCTAAATATGTTGAAGCTTTCCCAACTTCTAAACAAGACTCCGGGGCGGTAGTGAAAGCTCTTCTGACTGAAATCATACCCCGATGGGGGATCCCTCAGAGGATTGGAAGCGACAATGGGACAGGGTTTGTAAATAAGGCCTTAAAAGATTTGAGTGCGTTCTTGGGGTTCGACTTGAAACAACATTGTGCTTACCACCCTGCGAGCGCTGGTGCTGTAGAAAGAGAAAATGGTACTCTTAAGAATAAACTGGTTAAATGTTGTGAAGAAACAGGCCTTTCTTGGGTCAAAGCTCTTCCGTTGGTTCTCTTCTACATGCGGACTAGAATGCGGGGGAGGGTAAAAATGAGCCCGTTTGAAATCGTCTTTGGCAGGCCTCCCAACACGGGGGTTGAACACAGGGAGATGAAAGCAATGAGAACGAGTGAATTTGAAGATGAAGTGCTCAATTACTGTACTCATCTATCTTCTGTTCTTCATGATGTACACAGGCAAGTGAGGGACGCGCTGCCCACCCCAGCTGAAGGGATACTGCACTCGCTGAAACCTGGAGATTGGATCGTGGTGAAGGACTTTCGGAGAAAGAACTGGAGATCCAGACGGTGGCAAGGGCCATTCCAGGTGCTTCTGACGACCCGCACAGCTGTGAAAGTCGCTGAGAGAGCCACCTGGATACACGCCTCGCACTGCAGAAAGATTCCAACGCCTGAGACGACGGAACTGGCCTCTGAACAACTTCAAACCATCTGCCCCGACCCACAAGGCCTTATAACACCATCCCAACCGGATCAAGAGAACCCTGGTGCCACAACGTCAGCCGACACCTAAAAAGGAAAAAAAAAAACAGCTCCCCCTCCCACCAACACCTCCTCCTAGATGCCTGAGTGTGGTTCAATCACCCGCGTTGTCAACCTCAACCGACCCTCTGCTGGCAGCTTCCTGGCAAGAGAGGACTTCTGCGCAGCTATTGACAGCATATCACCTCACGTGATCAACCTTGTGTACATACAGCCAGCTATACCCACTCCCCACCTTTCATCACACATAACTACCGTTCTCAGAGAGAGTGCTCGAGCAGTAGGACATCAGTATGTTGTCTACATCGAGAGACATGACTTCAGCAGAGACAACATCGAACTGTTCTTCATCTACCACTGCGAGGGGCACACACTCTTCATGAACAACCTACCTATGCTGACATACGCAAATGCATCATTGATCTGAGAGACAAATGTGTACAACTAAGAATCAGCCAGCTTTGCATGCCACGTCTCTGCTTTGAGCATGAGGGCATACGTTGGTCCAGGGTGAAACCAGTTCTACTTTCTGTGTTTGCCCCAACTGAAGTTGAAATAACCATCTATTGTATGTAAGGTGGGAAAAGTATACTCTTTTTGATGGTCATTATTTAACCATATAACCCTGATAGACCAACATTATATAGTAAAAGCATTTACAGTTAAATATTATCAGTTTAGATTTATTTTTGCTTAAACAAGGAGTCTTTCCTCCACAAAAACAGCATTATTTTAATTATGCCCAAATTTATGAAGGTTCTATGGAAACTTAACAAGACATGGTACTGGATGTCCTTTCTGGGTATAAGATTTTTTTTACATTATTATTATTCTTTCTCTTTCATCTTGCTTTGATCATTATTATTCCTCTACACGCAATATTTTTTTTTCTACATCACTCTGATATAGCCAATGGGTTTTAATATATTATTCAGTATAATCTGTGTGTTTTGTTCAGTATAATCAGTGTGGTTTACAATAAGTTTTGAACTTATACTAGATCATCATATATCCTTCACATTTATATGTGAAAGTATCATATTTTAACTTTCACATACCTTTATGAGCACCATTAAACTTTTTTTCATGGTTTCAGTTACAGGTCGAAAATTGATAATAGAGACATCCCTGAGATTGATTTTATTATTGTGATCCCTGAGATTGATTTTATTATGTACTGATCCCTGAGATTGATGTAATGTTTTTAACTCTTGAGTTTGATTCATTGATCCTGAAAATTGATTCTGTTGACTCATATGTTTGAATTTATGTGATGCCTTTTTGAGGTTTGATGAAGATGATACTATTATACCATGGTTGTTCATCTTTACAGATGAAGAGAAGGGATATGTGATAGAAATACAGACATTCAGATACAGGAAACCCATCTAGCTTCCCCATCTGCAGCATTTCTCATTGCATTCAGGAGTACGCAGGCGCACACGGGCCCAAGGTCAGGCTGACCTGAGTTCACGAAACTTACTCGCCCCCACCGCTCCTGAATGCTGAAGTCAGCATCTTCTTGCAGAAAGCACATGATGTCCCACGTCCCTTTTCTTGTAAAAACTTTGTTAACACCCATTGATCTGAACTGTATAAAAACCCCGAACAAACTGCCAATAAATTCGTGACTGGTTGATGCATGATCTCTGTGTCGTGTTTCTTTCCTTGTCACCTCTGGGATCCTGGAAAACTTCGTCTCGAGACAGAAAGGAACAGAGTCCTTCCATCACAGTGGACAGCACTTTGGCCAACTGGGTTGATTTTAAAGTGCTCTATAAATAAAGTTGAGTTGAGAATGAGTAATGGAAAAACCATTGTTAGTGCATTCTGATATTTACAGTTGTGTTCAGAATTATTCTACCCCCACTGAAATTGAGTGTTTTGGCCAGTTTGACATTGATTTTGATTATTTCAGTCATCTTGTTTACAATTAAATCAAAGAGGCACTTGTAAATCAGACAAATATAACATAACTTTTATAATGAAATAACTACAAATGTCTTTTCTGTGCTCACATCATTATCAGTTTTATTCAACCCCCAAGTGACATTCAATCTTAGTACTTAGTACAACAACCCTGTCCAGTTATAACAGCTTTTAAACGTGAAGCATAGCTTGACACAAGTGTCTTGCAGAGATCTACATGTATCTTCGCCCATTCTTCATGGGCAAAAGCCTCCAGTTCAGTCACATTCTTAGGCTTGCGCGCTGCAACTGCTTTCTTTAAGTCCCACCAGAGGTTCTCAATCGGATTTAAGTCTGGTGACTGCGATGGCCACTCCAAAATGTTCCAGCCTTTAATCTGCATCCATGCTCTAGGAGCTGGAAGGGTGTTTAAAAAACAATGAATGAGTGAATTATTATTATAGTGGTGGTTGTTGTTGCTGTTCTAATGCTGTTTATCTCTTTATTTTAAATACGTTTTTATTTTATTTAACGCTGTCAAATATGAAGCCGTGCGGAAGGAAGGAGAAAAAAAAAAAGGCAGGATCCCTTCCTCCTCCCTCACCACAATCCACCTAGACTTCAAACACATCGGTGAGCAGTTTCCCGCTCCCAACCAGCTGAGACGTCGTGAGTCTTATATATGTGGTCCAATACGCAGAGCGTTTCGGTTGACGGTGACCAGAATTTTTTACGGTCTTCCCCAACACTCTGTTCGCGAGCAGCGTGCAGTTCTCGGTCGACGGCAGCTCTCGGGTCATTTGTTAACTTGTCTCGACGGAGTGGATTCAAGGTTTGTCTCTAACAGCGACCTATGCAAATGAGTTCAATCCTATAGGTCGCGTCGTCACGCTCGTCACGCCAGACTGTTAAACGTTTGTTTAGATTTGATGTGTCCATGTTTTACTTGCCTAAGAAATGCTTTTGTCTTTTATTTGAAGCTCGTGGTTAACTGGACGCTTAACCACTTCAACAGATTCGTGCTATGTATTTGTGTTTTTTCTTTTCAGAGGTTCGCCACCTGAGGGCGCACACGCTCCAAAAACCGCAGAGAGAGAAAGAGAAAGAGAGAGAGAGAGAAGGCCAGGGGTGAGTAACGGTTTTTGCTCAATTTCTCTCCGATCTCTTGGTCACTCTCGATAAATTACTGCTTGTGGGAGATTTTAATATTCATGTAGATGAACCAGGTGATGCCCTTGGACTGTCATTTATAGACCTACTAAATGCATGTGGGGTTCAACAAAACATTTCCAGACCACCTCATCGTCTTAATCACACATTAGATTTAATAATATCCCACGGATTAGACGTCAGTGATATGAACATTATTCCTCAGTCCGATGATTTTACAGACCATTATCTCGTCATGTTCACATTACCAGTAGAGCAGATTAGTCGCGTGTCACCACGTTATAGACTCGGTAGGACTATTGTTCCATCAACTAAGGACAGATTCATAAGTAACCTGCCCAATCTGTCTATTTGTCTAACCACTATCCCCGGAATCCGAACGATCAAGACGAATTAACTAACATGATAGGCACCTCCCTCGCTAGCACATTAGACATCAGGTTAAAAAAGGTTAGAGAAATAATACCTGCACCATGGTATAATAGCCATACTCGTGCCCTCAAGAGAGAAACCCGTACTCTATAGAGGAAATGGAGAAAAAAATGAATGAGCGGTTTTTAGACTTGCATACAGAGACAGTATGCTCAGTTACAGACAGGCACTAAAGGCTGCGAGGGTTCAGCACCTGAGCAAACTGATAGAAAACAATCAGAACAATCGCAGGTTCCTTTTTAACACAGTGGCTACACTAACAACAAATCCGTTATCTGTAAAGAGTATTCCATCTCAGTTTAGTAGTGAAGACTTTATGAATTTCTTCACTGAAAGAATTGAAAATATAAGAAACACAATTTCTGACGTCCAACCTCTGACAGCATCCTGTGTTCCAGTCTCACCTGAAATTACTCAGTTACAATTACAGTGTTTTACAAGTATAGGACAGGAAGAGCTGTACGGCCTTATAAATAAAACCAAATCCACAACATGTGTGTTAGATCCTATTCCCACCGAACTGCTAAAAGACGAGTTACTTGCAGCTGGAGAGCCTATTCTTAATATCATTAAATCCTCGCTATCCCTCGGTCATGTCCCTAAACCTTTCAAGTTAGCAGTTATCAAGCCTCTCATCAAGAAACCAAATTTAAAAAAGGTTTCTTAAAATGTACTTATAACTACATAAAATAATAATAATAAACTATTATAAAATGTATTTAAAACTACAGTGGCAAAATTCGACGCATATTCGCTACTCGATACAGTCGACATATTTCACAAGCGCTAGCACTGTGGCTTTTCGTCCAAAGGTCACTAGTTCGAGGCTAGCGGGCGGGTTCTTGAGGCGGAGCTTGCACATACTTCCGCGGGTTTCCTGTAGGTCCGTGGCCACAGATGCTAATGAGTGAAGTGTGAAAAGAGTGATTTCTCTCTCTCTCTCTCTCTCTCCCTAGTAGAAATGCTTTACAGAGTCAGTAAAAGCACAGGGTTCTCTCCACGCCGCGACCGCGATGACGTGTCTGTGTGAATTCGTGAAGGCCAATAAATTGCGTTGGTGTTCTGCCTTTGACATGTGCTGTCTTTTAAACAGAGTCTGCCTTTACTTGTTCCCTTAGATTCTCCTGGTGAAATTCCCGCGGTGGCGTTGTCCGTTTTGACGAGTTGATTTCTTCTGCTCGTCGCAGTCAGCAGGACAATGCCAGCAACACACAGCCAACGCCAGCGAGAGATGTGCGTGTGTTTATGAGAGCCGACCGCACTCCGAAAGCCACACTCAAGACTCACTCAGAGAACAACATACCGGTAAAGTGCACGCGATGCCAGGCTGCCCAATAACGGAAAGAGAGCAGATTTGGTGTCCAGCACACGTTTTGTTCGATGCGTTTGTAAAATGTACAAAATGTTTATGGAAAAATGTTAAAAATGTAAAAAAATAAAGAAACCAAAACAATCTTAGCTCACTTTTTGTACGTGTTTCATCTATGATTCGTACATTGAATATTGTGATTTTCTCGGGACCGTCGTAGAAGTGATCATTTTGAAGTGTTTTGAACATTTCTTATATTTTTTTCAATTCAACAAGAAATCAGTCGCACTAAGAGGAAAACTAAAGTGTTGCCCATAAATGTTTACCCGCTTACTACCTCGTTCGTTCATCGTCTGTATTCGTTGTGAAAATTAATGAACGCGATCTGTGTCTTTGCAGAGAAGAGTATCCTCCAATCGTCATCCGCTCATACGAGGTGTCAAAGCGGTGGCCCTTTGCATCAATCGGTACCCAGGAAGCAGCTCTCGCGTTTCCCAAATCCATCTTCCCTTTTCAGAGTCAAAGGCTTATGGTGCCGGTGCACGTTTCCAGCGCCGTTTGGGAAGATTGCGGGGTACGCTCTAGAATTGAGCAAATTCAATGATCTCGACGCATGTTTTTGCTCCAGTAGAGTAAACCGGAGAAAACCCGCTCACGAGAATGAGCAAGTTCCTTTTGGAAGAGCCCCGGCTGGCCTCGAACCAGCAACCTTCACACTAAAAGAGGAACAGCGATACCCGGCGTGCCACACGCAACAAATCATCTGCAATGTATTCACGCGAGAAAAATGAGATGGAGAAAAAAAACAAAAAAACAACGGACAAGCCTCTGTCACCCAAAAGCCCGTCGCTGACACAGCTACACCGGCGTGATGCTGATGATGAGTCCCACCCCGACTCATCATGGTCAAAATGTAAAGTGCCCTCGCATTGGTTACGGACTCAATGGCATTGAGCACCTAACAAATGTTCTAAGGCATGCGCGGTAATGAATATCGAAACACATGCGCGATGACGTACTCAATAGTATTGAGGACGTAATCAATGTTCATACGCGCATGCCCGGTGATGGATTTTGAAACTCCCATACCCTGTGATTAGGTTTTAAAGTCTATGGTTAAAACCATAGATATTTTATAATTAGACAAGTGTTCTTTGAAAAGACATAACAATTATACTGGCACGAAATACTCTTTTTACTCTGATGATCCCGATTCGTTTGATCACTCGTTTTGGAAGTGCATAAATACAGCAGTTTGTGAAATTCGATTTTAAGTAATTGTATTGTTGATATTCAAATTATTATTTGCTATTGTTGTTGTTCTAATGCTGTTTATTTCTTTATTTTAAATACTTTTTTATTTTATACATTTATTTTATTTAACAATATGAAGCCGTGCGAAAGAAAAAAAAAAAGTGCGCATCCTCTTCCCCACACCGCAAATCCACACAGACTTCAGACACATCAGTGAGCTGCCGCCCCGCTCACAGCCAATGGTAACGTGGAGCGCTTGTCTTAAAATGGCGACGTGGAGCGCTCGTCATTCAATGGTGACGTGGCGCGCTTGTCATTCAATAGTGACGTCGTGCGCTTACTACAAATGGCCTATTATGCAGTGCATTTCAGTTGACGGTGACCGGAAATATTCAGGGTCTCTCCAAAACACTCTGTTCGCGAGCAGCGTGTGATTCTCGGTGGGCTTAAGCTCTCAGGTCTTTTGGTTCCTCGTCTCAACGGAGTAGATTCAAGGTTTGCTCAAACAGGGACCTATGCAAATGACGCTCAACTCTATTGGTTGCGTCGTCACGCTCGTCATTCTCGTCACGCCTGACTGATAAACGCTTGTTTAGACTTGATGTGTCCGGTTTTACTTGCCTAAGAAATGCTTTTGTCTTTTATTTGAAGCTCGTGTTTAACTGGACGCTTAACCACTGCAACAGATTCGTGCTATGTATTTGTGTTTTTTCTTTTCAGAGGTTCGCCACCTGAGGGCGCACACGCTCCAAAACCGCAGAGAGAGAAAGAGAAAGAGAGAGAGAGAGAGAGAGAGAGAGAGAGAGAGGGCCAGGTTTGAGTAACGTTTTTTTGTTCAATTTCTCTCTGATCTCTTGGTCACTTTTGATAAATTACTGCTTGTGGGAGATTTTAATATTCATGTAGATGAACCAGGTGATGCCCTTTGACTGTCATTTATAGACCTAGTAAATTCATTTGGGGTTCAACAAAACATTTCCAGACCACCTCATAGTCTTATTAGGGAAATATACACCACTTATTAATTAATTTTTTTCCTCTTTTTCGAGTTTCAACTTGTTGGTTTACTGTAAAGCTGCTTTGAGACACTGTCCGTTGTGAAAAGCGCTATATAAATAATCAAACTTGAACTTGTGTGCTATTGCGGCTGTGTATAATTGAAAAAAAAGGGATAGAGACAAGAAAATTCGAGACTTGTCTTTTTTTTTCTCTAAAGATGGGTTGCAGCTATAACTACAGTGACAAAATTTAGCTTTGAGAGCAAAACTGACATTCCAAATGTGTCCGTGACTGCGGCCCTTTGGGCCTGTGCTAAGGCTGTTCTTTACAGTCGACGCATTTCACAAGAGCTAGCACTGTGGCTTTTCATCAAAAGGTCACTAGTTCGAGGCTAGCTGGCGGCTCCTGCTGGTTACAGATGCTAATGAGCCAAGTACGGGTTTCTTTTTCAAAAAGCAGCAGAAACGAAGGCTGTGACAGTGATTTCTCTCTCTCTCTCTCCCTAGTAGAAATGCTTTACAGAGTCAGTAAAAGCACAGGGTCCTCTCCACGCCGCGACTGCGATGACGTGTCTGTGTGAATTCGTGAAGGCCAATAACTTGCGTTGGTGTTCTGCCTTTGACATGCGCTGTCTTTTAAACAGAGTCTGCTTTCACTTGTTCCCTTAGATTCTCCTGGTGAAGTTCCCACGGTGGCGTTGTCCGTTTTGACGAGTTGATTTCTTCTGCTCGTCGCAGTCAGCAGGACAATGCCAGAAACACACAGCCAACGTCAGCGAGAGATGTGCGTGTGTTTATGAGAGCCGACCGCACTCCAAAGCCACACTCAAGACTCACTCAGAGAACAACATACGGGTAAAGTGCACGCGATGCCAGGCTGCCCAATAACGGAAAGAGAGCAGATTTGGTGTCCAGCACACGTTTTGTTCGATGCGTTTGTAAATGTACAAATTGTTTATGGTAAAATGTTAAAAATGTAAAAAAATAAAGAAACCAAAACAATCTTAGCTCACTTTTTGTACGTGTTTCATCTATGATTCGTACATTGGATATTGTGATTTTCTCGGGACCGTCGTAGAAGTGATCATTTTGAAGTGTTTTGAACATTTCTTATATTTTTTTCAATTTAACAAGAAATCAGTCGCACTAAGAGAAAAACTAAAGTGTTGCCTATAAATGTTTACCCGTTTACTACCTGGTTCGCTCATTGTCTGTATTCGTTGTGAAAATTAATGAACGCGATCTGTGTCTTTGCAGAGAAGAGTATCCTTCAATCGTAATCCGCTCATACGAGGCGTCAAAGCGGTGGCCCTTTGCATCAACCGGTACCCAGGAAGCAGCTCTCGCGTTTCCCAAATCCATCTTCCCTTTTCAGAGTCAAAGGCTTATGGTGCCGGTGCACGTTTCCAGCGCCGTTTGGGAAGATTGTGGGTACGCACTAGAATTGAGCCACTTCAATGATCTCGACGCATGTTTCTGCTCTCGTGGAGTAAACCGGAGAAAACACGCTCACGAGAATGGGCAAGTTGCTCTCGGAAGGCCCCCGGCTGGCCTCGAACCAGCAACCTTCTCACTAAAATAGGAACAGCGATACCCGGCGTGCCGCTCGCAACAAATCATCTGCAATGTATTCACGTGAGAAAAATGAGATGGAGAAAAAAAAAGAAACGGACAAGCCTCTGTCACCCGAAAGCCCGCCGCTGGCACAGCTACACCGGCGTGATGCTGATGACGAGTCCCACCCCGACTCATCCGTGTCACAATGTAAAGTGCCCTCGCGTCAAGCACATTTCTCGAGTGTTCTTTGAAAAGACATAACAATTATACTAACATGAAATATTGATTTTGCTCTGATGAACCCGGCTCGTTTGATCACTCGTTTTGGAATTGCAGAAATACAGCAGTTTGTGAAATTCGATTTTAAGTTATTGTAGGGTATGATATTCATATTATTATTATTATTTAGGAGCTGGAAGGGCGTTTAAAAAACAATGAATGAGTGAATTATTATTATAGTGGTGGTGGTTGTTGTTGTTGTTCTAATGCTGTTTATCTCTTTATTTTAAATATGTTTTTATTTTATTTAACGCTGTCAAATATGAAGCCGTGCGGAAGGAAGGAGAAAAAAAAAGAGAAGGAAAGTAAGAAAAAAAAAAGGCAGGGTCCCTTCCTCCTCCCTCACCGCAATCCACCTAGACTTCAAACACATTGGTGAGCAGTTTCCCGCTCCCAAGCAGCTGAGACGTCGTGAGTCTTATATATGTGGTCCAATACGCAGAGCGTTTCGGTTGACGGTGACCAGAATTTTTCACGGTCTTCCCCAACACTCTGTTCGCGAGCAGCGTGCAGTTCTCGGTCGACGGCAGCTCTCGGGTCATTTGTTAACTTGTCTCGACAGAGTGGATTCAAGGTTTGTCTCAAACAGCGACCTATGCAAATGAGTTCAATCCTATAGGTCGCGTCGTCACGCTCGTCACGCCAGACTGTTGAACGTTTGTTTAGATTTGACGTGTCCATGTTTGGCTCGCCTAACCTCTTAAGCCCTGAGGCCTATTTTCCGAAAATCCTATACTTTTACTTTTTAAGGCATTTTTCAGCTTTTACAAGGCCTAAACTGCAAATCTTGGTATCAAAATGAATATAGGTTCTTGGGGAGTGGTGTGGATGAGTTAATTTGACAGTCAAGAACACTGGGTAAGAGTAATTGATGTTGGAATGGCCAAAAAATGAACTCCGCCAAAAAAAAAAAAACACATGTTTCCTCCAATATCTCCTTATTTTACTTGTAACGAAGCAAATAAACACAATCAATTGTAACAACTACATGTCAAGGACATCTGTAGCATGTTTTGTGTTCATACTACAAGAAACTAATATTCTGTAAAGGTTTTGATTGAACAAAGTTCAGGCGTAATCCATGTTGGCACAGTTTGGCACAATTTGGCACAATAACTGAAATATGGAAAAAAATCTTGTCCAAAGCTTCAGCTACGTTCATAGTCTTCTTTTCTTGCTTACGGGACATGATTTCAGCAAAAAAAACTCATGAAGAAACGCTGCAAAAGGGTGGTGGAAGCTCATTTACCCCATCTTGCTGCGCTTTTGGAAACGTTTCACTCACAAACGCTTTGACGTCGAGCTTCTGCGTGTCCGTACTCCCCAGATCCCCCCCCCCCCCACGACCATCTGTCCAATCCGGGAGCTCTATATATCGCTCTGATTCTGATGAAGCCAATGAGATCAACCATTTTGAGACTGATGGGATCGCTAACGAATCACACGACGCGCAGCGTGGAGAGACCACCTCTTACGCACGGGGAGTCATTCCATATTTGGTGACGTCATGACGCCACGGAGCAACAGAAAAAAATCAAAAATGGCGTTTGCGCGAAGCTATCGACCGGAAATAACAACAAACTGACTTTTATCGCTATGGAAATAACTTTTTGTTGAAAAAACGGCAACGGTAAGACAAGATTTACCGTATTTTTCGGCTCATAAGACGCACCGGCACATAAGACGCACCCAATTTTTAAAGAGGAAAATCCAGAAAAAAAAGATTCTGAACCAAATACTGTTGTAAAATATTTTATATCAACTGTGTAAAAGTTAACAGCCAAACATGTAACATGAACAGACAGTAAAACTAACAAAAAAAGGCTGTAATGTTTTTCTTTGCCCCCACTCATCACTCTAAAGTCCACCATTCGTTATCACCATCACTGTTCCAGTGCAACATTGTCACTACATTACTAATAATAGCTAGTAACATGGTCACTACATTACTAATAATAGCCAGTAACATTGTCACTACATTACTAATAATAGCCAGTAACATTGTCACTACATTACTAATAATATCTAGTAAGATTGCCCCCACATTAGTAATAATAGAGTGGTTCTCAAACTTTTTTAGTCGAGCCCCCCTGTAATCAAACACTCCCTAATTGCAGAACATGTTACTTACGTTTGTTATCTCGTATGTACCGTTGAGAGATGATTTGAGTTTGAGTTTATTAAAGAAAAGTTTCAGTCATTGAGATCGTTTTGATACATATTCGCTTTGACGCCCGCGAGAGAGAGAGAGATAGAGAGCGAGCGCTGGAAACAAGCGTATGCTTTTTGATCTAATATAAATCCTTTTGATTTTTGTCAGCTTATGAAAACCCAAATAACTCCAAAGGATCAAACTGTCCAAGATTGTGAAACTGTCCAAGTGAATGTTTAGCGGAAATAAAACCCTCACAGACTGAAGACGATGCTTATCGATCATCATCTTATTGTCAGGCTCAAAAAACATAGCAGACAAACTATGAGCTGTGCCCATTTCACATCTTGAAATGTATTTTAGCGTGAGAAAACGGGTTTGTAGCGTGAGAGATCACTCAAATGCGAGAGTCAGCTGATCTCTGTAGTTTCGCTCGTGACGTAAGTATGGATGCGGATGCCAAAGGCATTGTGGGAAATGTAGTTTTCCTCCCCGTTTTCGTTACGTCCGCGCAATGGCAGAGATGGGCGATGACGTCAGCGCGCAGCGCTTGGTAAACAAATATGGCCGCGGCTTCGGCCGAGCTCCGGAGCTCTTACACCTCTCATAGGTAAACAAGGTAAGGTAAACAAAACGATCTCAATATGGATACATATTGCACATAAACAAAAACGTGGTCATGAATTATACTCCGGAATATGTTGTTGTTTATTTGCATGGCGTTCGAGCTGTGGTTCACGAATATGAAATTGAATTAGATACGTTTTTAGAGGAGTTTTCGCTGAACACAACAGTATTTAATATGTCTAGGTTATTCTCAGTGTTAGTGAGCTATGAGTGAAAATGTAACGCACAAGGGGGCAAGTCCCCGGTACCGGGGACTCTCGGGCTTAAGAGGCTAAGAAATGATATTGTCTTTTGTGCTGTTCAAGACTAATTTATAATTTTGTTAAAAAAGTGAAATTTATTATTTGCAAGTTTATATGGGTTCATAGTTACGTTGTCGTAGTTTATGTAAGGCATAGGGCTTTTATTTTGAAGGTCTTATAGGCGGAAGTGATTCTTCTTCGCGGTTCTCCGTTCGAAAGCACACTCACGCCGATCCACGAGTGATGCCAACACGACTCTGTTTACTCCTTTCTATTAGGTGAGTTACAATGATTACCTATGCCTACCTTTATCGTT
>SRMA01026767.1:0-19225 GCA_007224835.1 Danionella cerebrum
CTTTTTCCCATCTATGGATTCACTTAGTCACGCTCTTTGGAGTAGAGAAGTTGCCATCTCCTAACCCAATGTGTTAAGGGGGGTGATACGGTATTCTTTGAAGCGGAGAGTCACCCCAGGACATTGATCAATATACTATTATTGATCCCTTATATCTAGGAAGTGGTGTAAAGCGTCTCACAGAGCCTCAGTCATTCAAAAACCCGCGAACCTAGCAACTTTTTAATGAAAGACCCACTGTGGTGAGAAGTGGTTGTGAATACCATTGTTCATCTTCAAAGTTTAAAAACCTATGAGAAGTGATCCACAATAGACCCACTAAATGGGGAAGGGGTGTGAGTCAAGCTACACTGTTGCACCCTGAATCTCAAACAGAAAATGTGCAACCTAGGAGAAGTGGTCTGTGAGTCAAGTCACAACTCGATCCGACTTGTTAAATAAGTATCCGAAAACACCGCCGCCTGACAAACTGTATTCCTCCTTCACAAAAGTTGTATCATCGTGCAGAAATTTTGTCAATGTAAGATAACCCCTTGGTTTTCTAGGTGCCTTTGAAAGAAACTCAATCATCTCTTCATTCCACACCGTACCGTTAGGTGAACTCATCTTTGCCATCTCTCTTGTGAACAGTTTTACCCCCAAAACACACATACACATTGAAATTAAACTACATTTTATATACTACCCTAAAGTGACATCACTCTTCCCGGAGAGGAGGGATGGGAGGGAGAGAGGGAGAGAGACAGCGCGCGCACGTACACGTGGTGGTGGTGGGGGGGGGGGTATTTACCCACTTATTTACATAAGGTCATTAAGGTCATCCATCAAACTCAAAATTTTGACACAACCTCTTCTCTATTCTCTCTCCTATCAGTCCAAACATAATTAAAAAAAAAAGGTTTTAATTTGATTGGAACACAGACCCTGTCTTTTTTTTTTAGGAAAAAGCACCAATATATACTTAAAATTTGGAAGATAAACTTATTTTGAAAAGAACTAAACACTAACAACCTTTGCTGTCTTTAGCCTTAGGTCAAAAATCTAGTAATGCTGTTACTACAAATGCATTAACATATCTCTACAAAAATAAGCATGCCTCTATGAGCCAGTCTTACACCTGGCTATACCTAACCTTAACAGTTTAGAGTCAGACTGACTGGACGGACTTGAGGCATGGCGTTATGGTCAGAAGTTCCCCATAGTCGAAGAACTCGACATTCATCTGCGTTCTCGACTGTAAGGGAACGTCTAGGTTACCTTACGTAACCCCCGTTCCCTAAAGGAGGGAACGTAGACGTTCCGATGCCATGCTGCCGCCCAAGTCGCTGAATCTGAGGCGCCGAGAGGTAAGTAGGTTCGGCTCCTCGGAAGAAGCAGAATGAGTGTAGAGGCAAGCGCTCCTCTTATAGAGCGGCTGATTGCTAATCACCTACACTCGCAAATCAATTAATTTGCCCATTAAAACTCGGTACCACCTCCCAGGTTCGGTAAGTCCCCATAGTTGAAGAACTCGACATTCGTCTGCGTTCCCTCCTTTAGGGAACGGGGGTTACGTAAGGTAACCTAGACGTTTTTAATTTAAAAAGAGTTTTATGTACTATAATGTAAATTTTATGAAAACGTTGCATTCGTTGTTCTCGTGCGATTTTACTTTTTGTTTTGTTTTTTTTGTTTTTTTTAATCATAATTAGACATGTAAAAATGTTGTGAGATAACATAACCAAATACAGTATTTAATTTTGAACTGATTGTTGGATTTTATGCAGTTGGCTCAGCGGTTCAAAGCCTTCCTAAGAGGGGTTTGCATGTTCTCCCGGTGCTTGCGTGGGTTTTCTCCACATGCTCCAGTCAAAAAACATGCTTTAGGTTAACTGAATCTAGCAAATTCCCCTTAGGAATGATTGTGTATGTGTGGTCCTGACTGATAAACTAGTGACCTTCCCGATTTACCCCAATATGTGGGTATACTTTTTTTTAAAACTCACCATTTTTTTGTCTGCTGTAGCTTCATTACACACATTTCTTGAAAAATTGGAGGATTTTTACTTGTAAATCACAGAAGCTAAAGTTCAGTGTCTCAGAAAAAGTTGTTTTCTTAGGCTTCCTGGCCCTGGTAACAACAAAGGGAAAGAAAGCTGAATTTGAGTTTTGTTTTCAGATAAAATGCCATTTTTGTTGTACCTAACATTAAAAGTTTTGTGTAAAATGGCTCTCAGAGACCTGACAAAATACAATTGGAAGTTCATTGTTCATATAAAAAGCGTTTTACAGTCCAAATTGAATCAAATAATGTTAAAATGCGTATAAAAGGATATATTACGCTTGTTTACTTTGTATCCCTGCCTTGAAACTTACTGTTACGGCCCTCTATTTATCTGGTCTAGGGGACTAATAATAAATAAGGGAATTTTAACATTAAAATGGAAAGTAAATGTAATGAACCAGATATTTATGGAAATAAAGATGGAAAATGGCAAAATACTTTACAAAGAGAATTTATTATCTAATACAACTTATTACAAGCCCCAAACGAATAAATGTGCAGACAAGAAACAAACAAAGAAACTTTTTCCCTAACTAAACAAGAAATAAGGGTGAAGGTACTTCTTCCCCTCACCCACTATCTATCCCTAAACAGAAATAAAGACAACAAATCACAGAACTAATGAGTCAAACACATGCAACAACAAAAACTTCTACCTGTGTTCTAAACAAACTGATCTTTATACAACTTAATGACTTTTTCTCTCTTACAAAACAATGCACTCCGGCTACTCGTCTTCCAGACGGGAAGTTATTTTTTTTTAATAGTCCTCCCCTTCACAGCGATTGGTGTATGCAATTTCTGGTGAGCCAAAATCCCCTTCACTGATTGGCTAAGAAGCAGACATCTCGTTGCTGATTGGTGGGAGTGATCAGGAAGCTGTTTCTTAAGGGAAGGAACCTGGAACACAGAAACAAACATGCCTGCTAACAGCAGACATATATATTTAAATATGACCAAAAATAAACACGCAGGGCTTAACACTTACATCGTATTAAATGTATTAAAAATGTTTTATTTTTATATGGAGCATTTTACATGTTTGATATGATCTTGAAATCGACAGAGATGACTGGCTGAAATAAACTGAAGTAAACACAGCATTTGAGAGTATTCGGTAGCCCACAGCACCCCCTGCTGGCAACAACTATATCACTTTACGATTGCCCATGAGCCCTGATATTTATATATATATACATACACACATCTACCAAATTCATGAACTGGCAACTGCCAAATACAATTTAATCTCAAAGGGGGGCACGGCTGGCATGGGCTGGTTTCGTTGTTTTGCTGTAAAGGATGTAATTGCTCCATTATCAATCATGAACAACTATTACTTTTCCATAAGTCTGTAAATTCTAGCTGTTCTTGAGATTAATCAAGTTTTGAACAGTAAATGTACATTTGAACATTGCACACTTCTCTCAATGTGCAGCACAGAAACATACTCCATAAAACAAACAGATTCTTATTTGAATTCAACTTCCTTCTTCCATTGATTAAATGGGAATTTTTAGAAATCCAGCTGTAACAAAATAAGCAAACCATTCACCAATAAGCTGCGTGATTTGATGCATACAGTGGTACCCCGAGATACAAAAGAAATGCGTTCCAGGGTAACGTTCGTATGTTGAACAATTCATATCTTGAAGCAAGTTTTACATGTAAAACGCCTAATCCGTGCAACGGCTCTCAAAAATAACAGTATAAGTAGATCAAAAAATAGAAAACCAGAAAAAAATCAAGTAACGTTTCTTCAATCCTTGAATCTAAACATTGTTAATGTAATAAATTATAATAAAACACGCACAAAATACATAATAGGTACACAAATGTGAAACCTTACCTTGAATGAAGCGATGTGTCGGAGGAGGTGGAAAGGAACGGATGGCGGAAACATTACAGCACTGCATATGAAAGTTTCTCAAGATATTTCACAAATTATTAACACCAACACGATTTCAAGCACAAGTGGAGAGAATACCGAGCGTGTGAGAAGGGATGGAGAGACGCTTCTGAGAGGGGGTTTCTCTAACTTGCGCTACAGAACAGCACTTTCTGTTACGACATTTGTTATAGAACATTATTGGTAATCTATACATGATGTTTTGCTCGATTTAAAACTGAATAAAGTGTTTAAAGGCGCTTTTATCAGCCCCTTAAAGCAAACTTTCTTCATAGGGAGAAAGTAGCGCAAGGACGCGGCAGCGAAGCGTGACGTCAGAAAAAAAAAGTGGAAAATAGAGCAGAAATGTTTGTTATTGTTCGTATCTCGAAGCAAAAAATTTCCCGCGAGACCTTTAGTATCTCGAACATTTCGTAACTCGAAGCATTTGTATCTCGGGGTACCACTGTATTTCACTTTTATAGCACAAAGCGTGAGTTGATTGGTCAGCTATGGTAGTAAAAATGTCGCTTGTCACTCTCTGACTTTAACAATAACTGAGCAATAACCAGCTCTCATTTTACTACAAGTGGAAAGTTTCAGGACGTAAGAACAGAAGGTGATTACATCATGTAAAGGATTCCTCCAGGACTCACTTCACCGTGGAAAGGGGCCCAATGTAAATGTACGGGCTGATGACAGAAGGGCAATAGGGTACAAGACTTTGAATGAAGAGTTAATGAATAAAACCTACCCTTCAAACTCACATTCTACATTTTGATCAAAACATTTATAAATGGCTGACAGAAAATCACCTGTTAGTCTGAGTCAAACTACATCTGCCGTATTGTAAGCTCATTACAAACATTAATGCATACACACGAGATACAATTCAAATTTAAGGCAAACAAATACTAAGCTTACAACAATAAAACAAGGGGAAATTAATAAAATAACTAGCATTAAAATCTCTTAAAAAAAGTTAGTAACTGCACTATTGAGAGGACTCAATTAGTTATTATAAATGCTTTAAAAAATTGCATAATCTCCCTTTAAAAGGCTGGGTACACATTTAAAAATATGCCACAGTCCTGTGGCGTGGTGCAATGGTAGTCCGTAGGACACTTATGCGTGCTTCGAATCCCAAGCCAGTCAACTTTCCCATCCCACCTCATTCTCTCTCCTCATCATTTCCTGTCACTCTTCACTGTCCTATCTTTTCTGAAAAATCAATAAAGGCTATGATGACCCAAATAATATTTTAACAATTATAACACAGAATTGTGCTGTGGCATCAATAAGTGATTGAAGCGTTTGTTACTATGGTAATACAGGTATAGAAGGTGTTTTTATAGTGGGATATTTTCATCCAGGTGTCATTTGTTTATTATATTTTCAATTTAAAAATTAAAACAAAAATGAATTTAAACAGAGGAACAATCGAAAAGAAAATTAATATCGAAAAAGCCACATTTTTCCTTCTAGTTTGAAAAAACAGAAAAGTGATTAATATTTATAATATTATTTTCATATGAGCTAATACACTGATTTGTGTTGCACAGTGAGTTTTTTTTAACTGTTAATTTATTCTAACATGCAAAATGACTCGACCATGAATAATGTAGATCAAAAAAAGAAAGAAGAAAAAAAATCATGTCATTGCATAATCTAATGCTATGAAAATCAGATGATAACACGTCATAATGTAAAATCAGATGAATGCTGTCTCTATATGACTAATACTGACTAAAAGCATGTATATGCCCAGAATAGTAGTCTTTTTATATATATATTTATATATCATTATACTTATACAACTTACTTTTATTCACAGATATTTTGATAACATTTTGTATACATATTTTTAAAAATACAATAAATATATATTTTTATTTATATACATCAAAAAGTTTAGCGTACCGTCTATGTCAACTCAACTAATTGAAAAAAAAATAATAATCTAAACATGATTTTTGTATAAATGTTCTTCTGCAAACAGAAGATTTAGAGGGATTTGATACAAGTTTTAAATTTAAGTTTAATTTACCTTTGTTTGCTCATGCAGAATCGCAGGCAGGTGAATTAAAGAAGTTTTCCATGTGTTAACAAAGCATCCTGGGACTTAAAATAGCTCACTCAAATGAAAAATATATTAATATTTTAATAAAGTTGGATTAATAACAAAAACAGCTGTGCCAATTAGAAAACAGTGTCAGTTTTATTTCAAACTGTGTAATTAATTAAACAAATAAATGTTTAATAATGAAATTTGTTGAAAATTGCAGTCTAAATCATTTAAATGTCCCTTAACTATTAAGCAGTGTGTTTTGTTCAGTTAATTTTTACATGTAAACAAGCTCACTTTTAAATCCAAACCTTGAGTTTCGAACAACAACATCAGTTTGAAATCATACATTCTGCACATCCAGACCCCTCATTTTGTTGTTGGCGGTTGAGAGTGGAGGTTGTTTTTTGGAGGTTTTTTGAGTGTTTTGGAAATGTTTTGACGCGGATGGCATCCTATGACCCCTTTTGGCCCAGGGTACTCACCACCTCCTCTGGTGCCATTTCCTCATGCAGGTAAGAAAACATGACTTCCTCAAGAAAACTGATGATTTTGTCCAGCTATTCGTACATTAAATATAAGTTACTTCTGTAAAAGTAAGAGGCTATTTTATATAAAGATAAACATATTTTCATTAATATTTCCGTTTATTCCTACCCAGTCAAAAAAAGGAAGACAAATGAACCGTAACGAAAGCTCGTTACGAAAGTTTTTAATGTAGAGCCCACGTTACTTGATTAACACGGCATTTTATTACTAGATTTTAAGTTTTTATCGTAAAAACTAGTTTGCTGTACCAGTTTACTAGTTTACTTTACCAACATAGCTCAAATTGCTTCTCGTTTTGCTTGTTTGAGGCCGTTTAGTGTTTTGTGGCCAACAGTGTTGTTCGGCATGTTACGTTTGTGTAAAACGTTGTTATTAATGTATTTCCCGTGTTCTCGCATTATTGTATTTTGCGTAGGGTTTCAACAAATAATCGATAATCGAAATTCGTTGTGAACGAATGCCGTTACCACAACAAATGCCGTTGTCAACGAAAGCCGTTGTCAACGAAAGCCGTTGTCAACGAAAGCCGTTGTCAACGAAACTCGATTAGTTGGGCTGCCATGTCGTTGAGAAGAGTAACCACAAAATGCACAAAATAAGACACAAAGGTCAACAGGAATACAAAGCCGCTCGCGCAATTGGGAAAAAAACAATTTTGTAACATTTTACATTAATCGGCATTTCACATTAAATCCCTGTTTCACACAGCATACGTGTCCGTCACTTCTGCGTCGAGTTACTGGGTCGGACTCGGATCGACGGAGCATGTACCTAGGTTGCTGTACAAATAATCGATAATCGAAATTCGTTGTGAACGAATGCCGTTGTCACAACGAAAGCCGTTGTCAACGAAAGCCGTTGTCAACGAAACTCGATTAGTTGGGCTGCGCAAAGGTCAACAGGAATACAAAGCCGCTCGCTCAATTGGAAAAAAAAAAAACAAAACAATTTTGGAGCATTTTAAATTAATTTGCATTTCATATTAAATCCCTGTTTCACACAGCATACGTGTCCGTTACGTCTGCGTCGAGATTGCGTTACTGGGTCGGATCGACGGAGCACGCACCTAGGTTGCTGTCACATAGTAGAAGTTGGCAAAGTGTAACTGTTGCGCCGACAGAGTGTAGATAATTAGCAACTTTGCTCCCAGACCTTCTACCACTGTTTACATGGATTTTTTAAAAACAGTTGTACTCAAGTTTTTACTTTTGTGTGACTAAACAACTTTTCCATTTTAAAGGACCCCCCATGGCTCCTCCTGGCTACATGGCGCATCCCTCATTTATTTACCCGTCCCCCTATTTTCCCAGTTACTTCCCCAACCCTCTGCCTCCACCTATCTTTTTCAACCCCACCCAGCCACCATTTGCACAGCTAGTGACCCCGGCGAGTCTAATGCCACATGAAAGTAAGTCATTAGTACCGGTAGTTACATAAATACTGTAGAATTTCACTTTAAAGATGAAATAACCATTTTTTTTTACTGTGTCTAGATATGAATCTCCCTCCTGCATGCATGCCTAAAGAGCGGCCGCCTGTTTTTGTTGGTCATGCGAACCTTCCTGTGGCTATTAAGACTCCCCTCAAAAGAAGTTCCAAGAAGAGGGAGGGTTCTAGGCCTAGCAGGACGCAAAGGTGGCTGGACAACATCCTCGACGATATTTTTGAGAGTGTTGATTTCTCTGCTGCTGATGGAGAAATTGTGGACAGGCTGCATGGATACCTACAAAAGTTTGAAGGTACATCAGAGATTTCGGAGATCCTGAGCGAGCCAGATGTCCCTCCTCCTGCCACCAACAACATCAGAAAAAGAAAAAGGTCCTCTGACAACACCTCTGTGGTTTTGGATGTGCCACCAAAGAGGAGTCGCCCTGGGCTTTTTTAAATCACTTTTTTCTGACTCTGGCATCTAAATTAACCATCTCAAGGTGAGTCTCTAGGCTCTAGGTTGAAGAACTTCTTTATATTTCTATATTTATATTGAAGTTTCCATCTTTACTGAGATGTTGTGAACACCACAAGCTAATGTGTTCTCTAATGTTTGTTTTTAGATCCAGACTGTTAATCAAAGGTTCAAGTCCATGATGCTCCCCCAGACAGAAATGCCCTTTCCTTTTTTGGTTGAAAAGTGACAGCATGTGCGATAATTTACAGTATTATAATACTGCTGGGATGTCACAACATCAGACACGTAAGTAAGGTTATTCTTTTTATTGAAGAGTTTGCTGAAAATGACAGTTTTATGGCAGAAAAAAATATGACACTTTATTACACCATAAACAAACCTTTTAGTTATGACACTTTAGAAAGATTGAATGTCAACATAACATTTTGGTACTGTGTAGATCTACTGTGTGTATTACTGTATTAAAAAAACTATTATTTGATTGTTATATTACTGTATTTACTATTAGAAGTAGTTGAATGTATAAGAAAAATAATATTGCACGTTCTTTTTTTGTACTTGAAAAATCTCGTAGTGTAACTACAGACAATAACAAAAACACAGTGTAACAACTAGAAATATGTTCTGTAATAACGACATAAATTTTTTGTAAATTGTTTTATATTTTACAGACCATCATTCATGGCAGATGCGAGCTGGGGGGGTGTCATGGCAAAAGGCTGAACAGGTTTTCCTCTGGGTACCCATTTATCAATACAGGTATGTTTTTAGATTTTCTTTCAACAAAAACTTGGATTTTTTTCTTACAAAACATGTGCTTTCTTTTAGAGAGGGTGAGGAATTCAACTGAACAATTGCACGACAAATGAAAAATCCCCCCCAATGAGATTGTAAGAGTTTATTTTTATTTATATTATATACAACTGACTATATGAGCTCTGTTGGGTTACCTAAATAATTTGTATGTGATTATGTAATTTTTTCACAGTTTTAAGTTAATTATTTTATATGTTACAGACCATCATTCATGGCAGATGCGAGCTGGGGGGGTGTCGTGGCAGGAGGCTGAACAGGTTTTCCTCTGGGTACCCATTTATCAACAAAGGTATGTTTTTAATTTCTCTTTCAACAAAAACTTGGATTTTTTTCTTATACAACATGTGCTTTCTTTTAGTGAGGGTGACGAATTCAACAGAACAGTTTGCATAACAACTGCGATGGACTGGCGACCTGTCCAGGGTGTACCCTCGCCTCTCGCCCAATGTGCGCTGGAGATAGGCAGGAGCAGACCCCTGTGACCCCAGAAAAGGGAATAAGCGGGTTGGAAAATGAATGGATGAATTGCACAACAAATGAAAAATCTCCCCAACAAGACTGTAAGAGTTAATTTTATTTTTTATTTTTTTATATGTAGTATATACATTATTAATTGTAACCAATTATTTAACTGTTATATATTAATAACTGTTTTTCTCTGCATTTTTTTACAGATTGATGACTTGTCCTCATGGAAAAATGTAAATCATCAATAAAGTTTGGTGTGAGATAATGATTTTGAGCAATATCATTTATTGTAGTTAAAGTTCATCCCAGGCGGCACGGTGGTGCAGTGAGAAGCACTGTTCGAGTGGGTAACTCAAGGCTTTTGGATCGAGGCTTGCCAGTTTGCAAATAAAAAAACTGACAGACAGAGAGAGAGTTTACACACGAGTCAATGCAGTCTCTTAAAACTTGTTTTGTAATTACGAACAAGAATTTGAGAAGGACAATTTGACCCTTGGCTGCCTTAAAATGGTCTTTAAAAACTTTGTCTACTGGGAAATATCAAAAATAATTAAAACAGTTTCTGTAAATAACATAACTTCTGAGGAAATAATGTTTCAAGTTCTTCGTTTCCCTATAGTCTTGGACGGAAATCATTCTGCAGCCAGCCGATCGTTGAGCACTGAGCACTGAAGGTATGAAGGCACCTTTTGTACGATTAATGGCAGCCCCATGAACCCCTTTCAGACAAGTTATGGATCTGTGTCATGAGTTATCTGATATAATTTGGACCCTCTTACTCAAACTTTCTAGAGCCAAGACTGTTTATGCTAACAACTTTTTATAAGTATAATTAAAAAACAAAATTATTTTTTTTGTACACGCCAGTTTGAATGAGCCACATGATGTGATTTTCCAGTATGCAAAATTTGGAATTAATTTTCCAACAGCTGCTCGGTTGCCATGAAATTTGTCCCAAATATTTTACCGAGCATTCTGATGAAAAGTTATTTAACATAGTGACTGTTATAAGAACCTCCTGTGAGGCTGAGGAGATACAGAGAATTGATTAAAAAAATTCCCTATCAGAGAGAATAGAGGGGAGGTTGTGTCAAAATTTTGAGTTTGATGGATGACCTTAATGACCTTATGTAAATGAGTGGGTGAATATTCCCCCCCCCACCACCACCACTACCACGTGTACGTGCGCACGCAGTCTCTCTCCCTCTCCCCCTCCCATCCCTCCTCTCCGGGAAGAGTGATGTCACTTTAGGGTAGTATATAAAATGTAGTTTAATTTAAATGTGTATGTGTGTTTTGGGGTGTAAAACTGTTCACAAGAGAGATGGCAAAGATGAGTTCACCTAACGGTACGGTGTGGAATGAAGAGATGATTGAGTTTCTTTCAAAGGCACCTAGAAAACCAAGGGGTTATCTTACATTGACAAAATTTCTGCACGATGATATAACTTTTGTGAAGGAGGAATACAGTTTGTCAGGCGGCGGTGTTTTCGGATACTTATTTAACAAGTCGGATCAAGTTGTGACTCTCTACACAATCGGTGTCAAGGATGTCTTTTCGTTCGAGACTCCCTGTCTCACCATCCACGCAAAAGACTGGAAGTTGTTTTATTCCAAGGTCTGGGGAGATGTGCACGGAATCGGAGAGAGTCCGTTATTTGTTGCTGACTGGAATGGTGTGACTCCTAACACCAGGTATCGTCTTGTTACCGATCATTCAAAGAAGGCTCCTGATGAGTGTATCTACATATTTTTCTGCAAGGATAAGACAAAGATCGATGATGACTATTGTGTGACCGAGAGAAGTGATCATCATGAACACTATGAGATGCAGTTTGTGGTCAAGTGGAGAGATCTACATCTGGCGGATGATATTTTTTCAACCATCAATAAACTCTTTGGGTGGTGTGACATGTACGAGGGATACACCAAAGTGAAAACCAAACTCTTTCACCCTGAAAGTATCAGAAAAAATGGGTGTGGATCACTACCGGCTCCTCCCATTCAGTACAACATTTAAACCCCTCACAACCCCCGCAATTTATCCCTCCAAAATGGCTGAGAAGAGTACACCCAAGTCCAGACGCACGCTCACCACCCTGTTCGAAATGAATGCTGAAGAAAATGCTACAGACCATAATATGGAGAAACCGGTTGATTTTCAACGAGTGGATAATACTTACACAAACACCTCCTGGTTGGACAAATTCTGCAAAGAGTTGGGGTATCGAAACCTGACTTATCTGATGGAGTTGTGGAAACCCGCATACGCAACTTCATTTGACACTACGAATGGGTGCTTCAACGATGTGGGATTCAGAATCCTGAAAGGTGTGATTGTTATGGTGTTGGAGAGCCTCATCTATGCTAAGAGGAAGGACGTGTGCAACGGTTGTGAGATCGACCACCCCAGTCAACTACAACATTCCTGCATTTATGATCCTCCTACATACTTCTTCAGTGCACACTTTGATTAAATTTGTCAGAAACTATTCAAGCCTGAACTCCAAACCATCATCGCACACGCTCTCGGCGAGTGTGGGTTAAAGACGCATCTGCAGAGGATCCACGGTGCCGCCGGGGCTATATTGCAGGAATTGAAAAACAAGCCATACATTGTTGACAAGCTGGAAGAGATCAGAAAGAACCTCCTGGATAAAAAGACTGAAACAATCATCTGCGACGCTGTCGATTCTTGGAAGAAGGGGGAGAGGTCCGATTAATTCAGAATGGGAAATATTTGCTGTCTGAATAATATTTGTAATCATCTGTTTAAATCTTATTACAAATACCAGTTGAGACGTCTGATGTATCAAGTTATCTTTGATGATGTGGTAAAAATTTGGTCGAGACGTGTAACAAATTTCTCAAATTTGATTACTGACGTACGCTCTCTGTCAAATTCATGGAGTGAGATGATTAATGTTGTTCTCGAATCTGATAAAGCTAAGACCTCTATGATAAAAGTTGTTTTAGAAACAATATGTAAAAACTCTGAAGATATTCGACCTACCGATATCCTCACTATGATTGTCTATGTAGTTGATGTTTGCTTAGTACTGCATTTAGAAAATGATAGAGTTTCTATAGGTAACATTGTTGATTCATCTATAAATTTTATGATTGATAAAAACATATCCTCGTGTATTCATTTTCTATACTATCTGGACAACTTGTACTTTTTTATTCTGGATGTATGTCTAAATTCATAATAAAACACTGTGTGATTAAACTTTGAAGCATCATTTCTTCTATATTCCTGATTCGTCAACATGAGTGAGGTTATGAGAGAGATTTACTACAACCCGTCGAATCCCGGATCACTCGGTGGGAAAAAAAGATTAAAAGACACCGTCTTTAAGGAAAGCGGACTTCGTCTGACTGAAGATGAAGTTTCAGAGTGGTTGTCAGGGGAGGATGCTTATACGTTACACAGGACTGCTCCTAAAACCTATAAACGGAATAAGGTGATGGTGTATGGGGTAGACGCACAGTTTCAAGCTGATTTGGCCGATATGACTGAATACTCAGAGGAGAATGATGGTTATAAGTACATACTGACATGTATAGATGTGTTTAGCAAATACGCTTGGGCACGTACGTTAAAAAATAAGACTGGGAAAGATGTCGCCGAAGCTTTTGCATCAATTCTTGCATCCCAGGCATGGGTCGCATTCCTCAAAAACTGCAGACGGATAATGGAACAGAGTTTTTCAATAAAAAATTTCAAGATTTGGTGAAAAAAACACAACATCGTTCATTTTGCGACTGCTTCAGACTTGAAAGCCAGCGTCGTAGAGCGTTTTAATAGGACATTGAAAAGTAGAATGTGGAGATTCCTGACTGCTACAAATTCAAGACGGTACATAGATGTCTTACAAGACCAAAAAATTAGTGTGAGTAAAAACAAAGCGTTTAAGGTTGAGAAGATTTTAGGAGAGAAAAAGCAAGGTCGATCGACGCTCGTTTTAGTGAAATGGTTAGGGTGGCCATCTAAATTCAACAGCTACGTTGACAAAAACATTATTTGATACAGCCTGAAAGATTTTGTTACGGTCATGGATAAGGACGGTTTCTACGTTACACTACCTTGCAACGCTTCTCTCTCTACTTATCCTGAAAATAGGATAGGTTGTTACAAAACTAGACTAGCCATCCCCATTCACTTAAAAGGACAGTGGGAAGTCGGGTTGTCTGAAATTGAATACCCTCGAAGTTGGTATACTCTTCGTAAGGATGATTCATCGTTCAAAATATCAGTAGGTAGCAAAAGTAAGAATAGAGGTGATTTAACAGAGATGAGTCCTATTGTACCTTCTACCATCGTGAGGAAGAACATCCCCGCTGGATACTACAATGACATATCCGTATTAATTAGGAGAATAAATGAAGCCATCGCCCCTCATGGAGTAATGTTTTATGAACGTATAAAAAATAAGGTGTATTTCCGAGCTATGCCTAACATTACACTCACATTCTATAGAAAGTTAGCCATCACCTTAGGCATGGACCCCGCGAGTGAGTTGGGTGATATCAATTACACTGGTCCGGATCAGACCAAAGAAATAGTCACATATGCCAAACATCAGGTCGACATTAACTCTGGATTTTACGCAATGTATGTTTATACAGACATCATAGAGCACCAACCCGTTGGTGATTCGTTCGTACCCCTTCTGAGATGTGTACATATAACGGGTGAAAACACTGAGAACATCACTATTGGTTATGACAAGCCACATTACGCATCGATCAACAAATCGGTAATAAGTGATATCGACATAGAATTAAAGGACGATCAAAACAAGGAAATACGTTTTTCTTACGGAAAAGTTGTTGTGAAGCTACACTTCAGACGGGTTAAATAAAAATGGTTTACTATACGCCTCATCATCACCACACAAATGCTGGGGAATACATTGATTACTACAGAAATCAAGCCGGAGGAGAGTTATCTGGGTTTCAAGGAGCCCCAGTTCTTTATGGAAATGGTCTGGGTGGATTATTTAAAAACTTATTCAGAATGGCTATGCCGATATTAAAAAGAGGTTTTAGCATCGCTAAACCGCATCTGAAGTCTGCAGCAAAAAGTATTGTAAGCGATGTTGTTACAAATGTTCTAACAAGAGCAAATGCTGATGATGGAGCGCATCAGGCGGGTTCAGGCCTAATGGTCATGTCTCGTAAGAGATCTGCTAAACCGCCCGGTGTGAGGAGGCGTGGCCCACCATCGAAGAAAAAGAAACAGAATGACAAGAAAAGATCAGTCGCGACCAGAAAGCGAAAGAAGTCTACGGGTCGAAACGTAGGATTGAAAAGGAGTCTAAATACAATCTTTTAACATGGCGCTGCTACATCGTATGTCAGGAGAATGTGTGAAGTCGGAATTGGACATATATTTACCGTACCGATGACTCAGACGGTTATTGATAAAAGCACATATTTGGAGGTACCCCCTCTTTCGGCCATAACAGATACTGCACCTCTGGAATTTTTCATTGCCGGAAACGGTGAAGATTACGTTGATTTGAATAACACATTGGTATATCTACGTGTTAAAATCACAAGACCAAATGGTGCCGATATCGCAGACCCTGCAAAAGTTGGTTTAATCAATTACCCGGGCGCCACTATTTTTTCACAAGTTGATATCAGCCTCGGGGATAGATTAATACCCTTATCGAGCCATCATCGAGACTCTCATGAACTACAGCAAAGATGCGCTGGAATCTCTTTTCTCAGCAGGGTTATTTTACAAAGATACAGCCGGCCACATGGATGTGAATGACCCTGCAGGACGTAATGGTGGTTTGACAAAGAGGGCTGGATATACGAGCGGGAGTAAAGTTGTAGAGTTGCTTGCTCCTATTCACGCCGACATATTTTTTCAGGAGAAGTTGATACTAAATGGTGTCGATATAAAGATTCGAATGATTAGAGGAAAAGATGAATTCTGTCTGATGAGGAGTGACGACGTTGCCTACAAACTCCACATTGTGTCTGCGTCTTTGTTTATCAAAAAGATGTCAGTCTCTCCCAGCGTCAGGCTGGGGCATGCACAAGCTCTTCTCTCAGCAACTGCAAAGTACCCGATAGATAGGGTTTGTGTGATAAATTTCTCCATACCCGCTGGCTCTCGGGTTTTAAATCAGGAGAATCTATTTCTGGGCGTGCTCCCAAAGTCACTTGTGCTGGGTTTAACGATAACGATGCATTCACAGGATCGTATGAAAAAAACCCATTTAACTTTAAACATTGCGATTTGGAGTATCTCACCATTTCTTCAGAAGGGCAACAATTCCCCACAAAACCGTTACAGCCAAATTTTCAGACAGGAGCTGCCGTGAGGGAGTTTTACCAGCTGGCTGGTGCAACCGGCAGACACCTGAGAAATCAAGCGCTCTCCATCGATAGGGATGACTTTCTAAACGGTTACACGTTGTACGCGTTCAATCTAACGCCTGATGAAGACTGCGGCCAACACGTATCCCTCATAAAAACGGGGAATATTAGACTGGAGGCACGTTTCAGAGAACCGTTGCAGAATACTGTTAATCTGATTGTTTATGCCGTGTTTGACAACATTATAGAAATCTCTAATCGTAGACAAGTACTGGCTGATTACTACTGAATATGAATACTATTCAACTGACCAACATTATGGATAGGATTGTGTGTGACAAGGAACATTTTCTCGGTGTACTACCGTGCGATCGGCTTCCTGTAAACCCTGTGACGAGTTTACCAACGAGTGTGATAATCAACACGCACCCGTCCACACTATCTGGAGAACATTGGTTAGCGGCATACTTTACCCGGGATGGAGTTTGCTGTTTTTTTGACAGTTTTGGTAACCCTCCAGACAGTCAACGTTTCTCATCATCTATAAACAACTTTATAATCAACAACTCATCTAGAGTGATGTATTCAAAGCAACGTGTTCAAGATTTCATGACCGATACATGCGGACAGCATTGTATATTTTTCCTCTATCACCTTGTCTTAGGTTATGATTATAACGATGTAATGGAGTTGTATTCTCATGATTGTATTGAAAATGATGGTATGGATTCATCGTTTGTAAAAAAGTTTAAACCGGTATGTAATGAAAAAAACAATTCATACATTTGTTGTATTCAATCATGCTGTATACCACAACCAATTATTAAATAAAGATTCTGAAAAGGAAATATTTTTACATCTCTTTTATTAGAAAGTAAGACATTTCACACAATTATTGTAAAAGAATATTTCACACACCATTATTGAAAAAACAAAACATTCACAGAATTATCGTAACATTTCACACAATTATAGAAAAAACAAAACTTTCACATTTCACAGAATTTCAAAAATGCATCCAACTATCACGTTCAATCTTCTTTGATCTTCTTTTTTCCCAAAACACATGCTAATCCTCATCACCACCACCATCATCATCAAAACTCGTGATCCGTTTACTCCTAAAAGCATGAATGACTTTCCTAACGTTATGATTAGGTATTGTTGAAGCCGGAATGTTATTTTCTTCAAACGCTTGTAAAAACTCTTTCCGACCTATGGGTCGTCTATCATCCGCAACATGATGCGGACTCATTAAGTTCTTAAATAGATCCACCATGTGAGAACCGCGTATGACTCGGCCTTTAAACACAAACTCACCAGAGTCATTCCATGATGATACATCCTTGGCCTTCAACATTTTCTCCAAAATGTATTTGGCATTTTTAACATTTCTCACAGAAACATTTTTCAACACTTCAGTTTCTACATTCTCACCCCCAGCAATTTCTGATGAATCAGGAACAGTTTGATCCTGTTGTTGTTGTTGTTGTTGTTGGTGTAAAGAAACCGGTGACATATTACTCTCTTGATCACCTTTTTTCACAATTGTTAAAAACCTGTTGAGAACGCTAGCATAAAGCTTAGCCTTTTGATAATCATCCATTTTCCCGCTGTGTAAAATATTCCGTATCGAGGTGTCAAGATCAGATTCTACAACATTTTGAATGTTCTCACGAGGGGTTGATGTTGTCAACGTCTGCACTTGATGCTGTGGAACTAAAAACATTTTCTCCGCATGCTCCATCCTCACTCCCTCCTGGAGGCTATCAGACTAGTTATAAAGGGTATGGCGACGCTTAAAAGAGGGAGTAAAAAACCACCCGTCTGGTTAATAAAACGTTTCTTTGCTTTAACACCGACTTTTTTGTTAGCAAAAAATTTTATTTCAGCCTTTCTTCTTTTAAGTTTACCCAACTGGACTTTGTTGATCGGAATTGTCCCGTATAGAATATTAAGAGCTACTTCACACAGGGTTAAGATGAGCTCGTCGGAGGCTGACTGGAGAATATGACACTGTTCTTTAGGTCGTACTTTATGTAGAATCTTTAAAAGAGGTAGTTGGTCACACAGCCGGTTTGACATTTTACCCCCGTCTTTTCTTCTGGAGATAGACGACCTGTCTGTCCGAAAGTAAACCGCTTCTGAGTCTAAATTCCTCGGGCGTTTTTGCTTTATAGTCGACTAGGAGGTATCCATAAGGTTGACTCGTAGCATCTTGGTACGATTCAATAAAATATTTTGCATTCCCCGGATACATTTGACGCCCCAAAACAGCAACTTGATTGGCATCTCGAGGGTTTTTAAAAAGAATTAAATAGTTTGTGTTCAAACTTATCGTAATCTAGCCACAGGGGTTGCAAGCCAGTGACTTCTGTGCCGGTCCCAAGCCCGGATAAATAGAGAGGGTTGCGTCAGGAAGGGCATCCGGCGTAAAAAATGCCAAAAACCAAATATGCGAGTCACCAAATCGATTTCCATACCGGATCGGTCGAGGCCCGGGTTAACAACGACCGCCTCCGGTGCTGTTGACTTACAGGGTGCCGGTGGAAATTGGACTACTGTTTGTCGAGAAGGAGAGGAGGGAGAAGGATTCATCGACAGAAAGAGAAGAGGAAAGGCAGGAGTATAGATCTGAGAATAGGGACTCTTAACATTGGTACAATGACAGGGAAGGGTAGGGAGCTGGCGGACATGATGGAGAGAAGGAAGGTAGATATTCTGTGTGTGCAGGAGACCAGGTGGAAGGGCAGCAAAGCGCGTAGTATTGGAGGGGGATACAAACTGTTTTACTATGGTGTGGATAGGAAGAGAAATGGGGTAGGAGTGATCCTGAAGGAGGAGTTTGTGAGGAATGTTTTAGGGGTGAAAAGAGTGTCAGACAGGGTGATCAGTTTGAAGTTAGAAATTGAAGGGGTGATGTTGAATGTAGTGAGTGGTTATGCCCCACAAGTAGGCTGTAAGTTGGAAGAGAAGGAGAGATTTTGGAGTGAGTTGGATGAGGTGATTGAGAGTGTTCCCAGAGGAGAGGGAGTAGTAGTGGGAGCAGATTTCAATGGGCATGTTGGCGAGGGCAACAGAGGTGATGAGGAGGTGATGGGCAGGTTCGGTATTAAGGAAAGGAACCGAAGGACAGATGGTGGACTT
>SRMA01026767.1:33486-45828 GCA_007224835.1 Danionella cerebrum
TAAGGCTGGTCCATGGGTTGATCCAAAAACGGGTTTCAACCATGGATGAAGGTTTTCAACCGTGTTCTGTCTTTCAGAGCTTGCGGGAACTTTAATTATTGAATTTAACTTTAATCTGACTCCATATTTTAATAAGAAGGTTATTGTTTACCTTTATCATTAGCTTTGATTAAAGCTATAGTAAACTATGTATTAATAAGTGTTAATAATTAGAGAAATGCACTCACTCGTTATAATTAACCCTTTAAACCTTTGTTACATAATGTGATACTTTAGTTCTTAGCATTTACCATTATTTTAGAAAGTGATTAGAGAGTAACTATTGACAAGATTGAACATCTCATTTATTAACAAACACTTAGTTACACAGGAAAAAGGTGAAACAATAGTAGAGGCTACATGATCTGAAAAGGCTCTAAGCCTCCCAGATCACGGGCTTATCATAGACGAACAGCAAAGACTACATGATCTGGAAAGGCTCTAAGCCTTCCAGATCATGGGTATGTTCAGAGACAAACAGACCAAGACTACATGATCTGGAAAGGCTCTAAGCCTTCCAGATCATGGGTATGTTCAGAGACAAACAGACCGCGAGCTCCTCTTGCGTTCTTCCTCAAATACCATCCCGATCCAAGTCCACTCCCGCAGGAGGGTCTAGTTGAAATGTAAATCAGACAGCATGTTTGAGAGACCACGTGACCATATATGGTGTTCCTCAGAGACAAAGTAATCGAATCTGGTGTATCTTTCAGAGGCAGACGCCATTGTTAACCAAAGTATTCACAGATGCGGATGGTAATCGCTTTAGCACCTTTGCAACACAAAGCAGATACAGGGAGAGGTTGATAGTCTCAACCCCCCTGGTTTAAACTCTTTGCGACACTGTTAGATTTCTGTTGAGTTATTTACACATTCACAAATGTTATTGTATATGAATATATACATAATTATTCACAACCTTACAATGTCTATTGAAACAGTTACAATGTAAACATTGCTCTATATTACACGTATATTGCACTCAGTATGTTCATATTGTTATTGAAAATTGTATATTAAAATCAAATAGTCATTTCAAATAGTCAGAATAATTTCCAGAAGTTTTATTCAAGTTATACATGACACTGGATCACAGCTGGACTGCTGTCTTTTGCTTGTTGGTGATCTCTCGACCTTCTCCTTTACTCCTAATCACAAACAGAAATAGATACACCAAAAGGTTCTCTAATCAGAACATTACAGGTGAACTTATTGTTGGTTTAAGATTCTTTCAGGAGCCATAAATTCCTTGAGGATGGGAACACACTCTTCCAACTTCTCAACACAGAGTACAGAAAAACACATTTTGTAGCCCATTGATTCTAAGACAATTGAATGAAATTATGTTATACTTGTTTTCACCCACATTTCCCCCTTCGAAGATTATTCGTCTTCGCATAATGCATTTTAAAAAAAACATACTTTCTCATACGAGTTGAGGTTCATTTGAAACTAATATGCATCCCACTAGGGAGCCTTAAGCTTGTGGTGGGAAAGTTTGATGAAGATTCTCTCGCGATCGGGTGCTTCCTTTGCAGTCACTTGCTTGAGTTACTCTGTAACCAGTTAGTTCTGGTTTTGACCATCTATCATGTGACCAGCAAAGTTATACACTGCCAAGTATAAATAAAAGCAAGAAAGCAGTGAGGTTCGGTGGAGTTTAACTGGCCAACACCCAGTCAGCAACCCGAGCGCTCGCTTGCCGACTTTAAAACTTCATACTTCGTACTTCGCCTCGTCTCAATTTATTTCAAAGTCCTTGCAGGTGGTTGTTCTTCTAGGCTGATCGAACGGGTCATTGTCTGGGTGGGTCGACCCAACAATGCTCTTCCTACGTTTCCTCAGAGGCAGTTCTGCATGAGCTCGATAATTCACTATGACCTTGCTCCTGTAAATAGTTTCTATTTTATTTTAGTCAATGTTGTTGATAACGTGGAGTAGATGAATAACAGTATTTCACAATTAAGTGAAACAATTAGTACCGTGAATAGTTGTATTGTCTTACATCCTGCACATGAGAACTGTACCGCCCACACCCTTTCAATATAGAATATTATAAATACAAGCATAAAAAAATCCATGCACTTTTGTGTGAAATTGCCAAATAAAAATTGGAAATACAACACAATATGGTCCCCAACGCCAATGTGAATCAGTTTAGTATAGATAATAATTTTGCATTTCAAAAATAGTGTTGTTGACATTTTTTTAATTAAAAACACAATAAAAAAGTATCTATTAAAAATACCTGATCGATAAAAGTAGTAATACCGTTAAAACCTTAACTATACCCATTCCTACCCCTGCAGGCAAAGGAAAGGATTTTCAGGCAGTTGCAATAAATACACTGGACATGCTGGCACAACCAGTGCTGCTGGTGTGAAAGCGAAATGGCTACGCTGTGCTTCAGCTATGTTGCATGCTGTGCACCCTCCGCTTAAGTTATGTTAGCGATGTGAAAAGGGCATACATTATAACCAAATGTACATCAGTTTTCATGTTCTGACCCATATCTGGTGTATGTTTATTTCTGTTTTTGTTTTTTGTGTTCGTTTTTTTTATGTTCTTTGCTTCTATAGGCAAAGAACTGAAGCAGCAAGTCTATGAATAGTTAAGTCTATCACTCAAGCTCTGAACAAAGACCTTTCTGAAATGGAAACCACATTAGGAGAATAGCGTTCCACCACTTGTCCACCTTTGCTTGTAACCTGACCACATTTTCAATGTCAGTGCTTTTCAGTACTTGTAATACAAATACTAATACAAATAATTTCAGTACCTACCATACAAATGCATTCTCTTTTCTTCATCTTTATTATGAACATTGAAATTTCCCTTCTTTCTAATCCACTGCCAAATCATAACATTTTATGAACTGTGGTTTATTCATTGATTTCCTCATTAATTCAAGTGGGCAGCATTCAAACTTTTGATGACAAAATGTTGTGACCACAATGTTGGTGAATTTTTCCGACTGTAAATCTTTGTCAAGTGTTCTTGCTGTTCTGTTTTTCTTTTATATGCTTTCATTAGCATCTCTTTTCTTTTTTAGAACACTTTTTGAAAAGCACCATCGGGAGTAGCCGCTGAAGAACTTTCATCATGCAGGGATACATGTGGCCACAGCAACAACCTCCGCCTAGGTTTCCAATAAAATCTCCACCTGCTTACCATGAAATATATCAACCTCAGTACCAGGGTGTTCAAAATGATCAACCCAGTAATGTCCAGGAACAATTCCACCATCCTATATCCCTACTTCAACCAGCTTCGGCCCAGCATTATGCCACAACACAGTCAAGTTGTTCTTACAGACAAGGGTTTACAACCCAAAGAACTGGACAGATAAACCAAAGCCAGCCACAGAACCATTACATGGCCATTCAAAATCAACCTGGCCATCCCAATGGAAACATGTATTATAAGCAGTCAAGCATGCAGTCAAATGTGGCAGAACCAAAGAACTACAGGAATACAAACTCTAATATTTTCCCCATGTCTTGGAACTACCAGTTAAACAGTATCAACATGGTGGACCATAATGGGGGATGGACAAACAACCCTCCCAATAAAGGCAGCCCTTCTTCTGTGAATTACTACCATCAAAGTCAGTCTTCCAGAATGGGCTCTGTTCATTATGATAAACCTCAGCAACCGGTTACAGCACAACACTCATCCAACTGGGTCAGCATGAAGCCAAGTGGAGTTCAATCGACTTGGAATAATGGTCAAAATGCAACTGATGCATCTGGCAACAATTTGACCATGAATTCTGGGGCACATAACAATGTTGCCCTAGCTACAAACTTAAATCAAGTGGCAATTAATAATAGCCAGTCAAATTTTATGTCCAAACCAGGCCCCATTATTTCTGCCAAACCACTGCTGAGGAATCAAACAACGGTGCTTCCATCGCAAGGTCCAACCAGTGCTATGTCTAAAATTCAGACAGTACAGGACAATGCTACCCAGAATCAGCACTACTTTGAACCGAGATTTGCAAACTCAATAATATATAAACTACTTGTCAACAAGAATATATCAGGTGAATATTCTCAGAAACAGTCTGCATTTTCCATAAAAAAAAATAAAGGTGGTCACTTGAATGAATGTTTACCTGAGAGTATATCTGAACCCCCCCGAAAAAGAGGAAAACTGAAAAAAGACTGGAAACGAACCACAAGTGTTACCAAGAACAATGATGATAATGCAGCACATTCTACAATACTTGAAAAAAGTCAGATGGATGCCAGCGAAAACATTTCTCATAGTGCACATACACCGCAAATACAGTCCACTGTGAAACCTACAATCTTTAGTGAAGTCATCAAAGCTCCTCAGCATGGTCACAAGGTTGTAGGTGTTGTTCTCCCCATATCCCAGCAGACCTCAAACAAAGAACAGCCAGTAGATGTCGATTTACAAAAGGAAAGCTGCCCCCCCTTTGCGGTTGATTGTGTTTGGTCACTTTCCAAAGAGGAAAATCCTGAATCCCCACCACAACCCCCACAGTGTGACAAAAGTGTTGAAGAGGATAAAGTGAACTCTAAAAAGTCTGACACATGCTTGTTTAGCCCAGCTAATGAAAACGATCTGGCTGACGGTGATTCAAGAGAGCCTTTGTTTGACCTGACCAGTATGCCAACAACAAAACACACTCTCAAGAATCTGATGGACTTGGTAGAGCTCTTAGAGAACAAAGAGAAAGCTTCTGGATATCCAGAGCAATCTGAAGGTATCGCTGACATGATCTTTCAACAGTATGGGAATGGAAATAAAAAGGATTGGATATCTCTTAGAAAAGAGTTCATGGCAAGTGAAGAAATGATTGTGAGGGATTTGGAGTCTGTGGTAATTGAAAGTGTTGAAACTAAAACACTCAAGCAACTAACTCATTGTGAGATTCTTAAGGAGATGTATTCGTGGTCCTCAGAGTTTAAGTCTTCTTGGTTAAATGTTGATCCTAGAGCTTTTGATGAAAATGTACTCAAAGAGGCACTGTTGGGTGACAAAGGTGTGTTTTGTGTCACCTCTCATCTAGAAAACGCAAATGTTACATCATCCAATGTTGGTGAGAACTCTGTCAAAGACTTGTCAGACATACCAACCAGTGTAAACCCAGACATTTCCATTACAAAAGATTTTTTCACACCTAAAAGAGGGAATGACGATTTATCATTTGCATCCGAAAACAAGAACCATTCCAATGCAGTAATGTCTTTGAGCAGTGGCTCCAGTGAGACAGAAACCATAAAGAAGCAATCCGACATCAATCAGAGCCCAACAACAGAAAGTGTGACGGACAAACCAACCAACACTGAAAGTGAACACTTAAGAAAAGATCATCCTGGCAAAGTGTGTCCTATTGAGATGCTTCCTCTGAGCCCTGAAAACAGTCTTTCGGGTGGTGCAAATATCAGAATCGTAGAAATTTCTGGTGAAACTCTCTGGAACTTAATGAATGCAAGTCAGATCAAAGATGTTTCTGACAAGGGCCTTCCTGTCAACACAGAGACTTCTAACACCTCAGAGGTTTTCCAGTCTGAAGTGCATACCAGAAATGAAGATAGTGAGAAGAACCGTAATCCTTTGTTTGAGGAAATTTGTGATGATGATTATCCTGGCATTGATCAAGGCAGGATATCTCCTTCAAAAACCCAAATGGCAGCTGATCATTCTAACAAGGAAGATTCAGAAAAAATTGAGTTTCTTCCAAATTGCCTTCAAACTGGTGTGGTGGAAAATATTTCTGATTATGAAACCTTTGGAGAAATTGTGGTTTTACCTCAGCAGTCCATCACATGGTTGGTAAAAGACATTACTGATTCTAAACATTCCAGAGATAAAGAGTCTGCTCCTCTTGCCTCAGAAATCAGATGTGTGGTTGATATTTCTGATGATGAAAATACCAGCAATGTGGACATTCTTAGTGAATCAACTGACATCTGTGTGATAGAGGATGTTTCCAGTGATGAAAACTCAAGCGATGATTCCTCGTTAATGTGTACTACACTCCTATCATCTGAAGATGCAAAACTTTTTTTCCATCAGTTTGATAAAAAACTTGAATCTTCCCCAAAACCTAAATGTCTGTCCAATTCGGACTGTCCAGAGCTTAATCCATGGTTTGAAACACCAAGAGATCCCAATTTGAATGGAAGAGGCACTTGTTCTCGCTGTTTCAAGGAAACTGGGATCTCAAATCCCTGTACCTCACCTGAGATGGACACAAAAGACCCTGGTGATAAATATTACTGCTGTCAGTGTTGGGAACAAGCACCAGTGCTTGAGCTGGAACAGGGGATAAATGTACTTCCTTTTCCTGCTCAGTTTAAGGAACAAGGTGTAAATTGTGGTACACCGTTTCTTACCCTGGAAGTGGAAGATTCAGATGAATTACTTGCTGTGAATCTCGTTGGTGAAGATAAAGCTGCTTTGGTAGAGAAATGCATTGAATGGGAAAAGGCCTTGGATCCAGCCACTTGTGATCCAGAAGTCAAAACCGCAGCTGTTGAGTCAACTGAAGAAATCATTCCAGATGAAACACTAATGGGACAAATAAGAGACAGTGTGGCATTACCAAACCAGCAACAAAATTGTAATCTAGATGAAGAACTGAGCATGCCAAAAATTGACTTTTTGACACAACTGAAACTCAAACAACATACACAGCAAGCGACGAATCAAAAGCGTGACAAAATAGTCAAATCAGTGATGAAGACGATGGCTGAAATTCACAACTTGAATTGTAAAAAGGTAAACAATATTAACCTAGGCATGGCATTAAAGAAAAAACAAGTAAAGCAGAATTTTGCTAAGCCTCAACCTCTGGTTGAAAACTCTTTTTCCAAGAAAAGACAAAAACCTGCCAACCTTTACACAGTTTCGGGCAATTCTGAACTTTTCACTCCAGATGTTGTTATTAAAAGAAATTATTCAGAAAATACAAATATGGATAATACATCTCCAAACAAAACTAACCCTGACATGAGTAAACAACCAACGTTAGACCAGACGCTAGAAAAAAGCTTACAGAACCAAAGAAAAATGACAACTGTAAATATGTCTGCATATGAAATCCAGCAGAGTAGTAGTACGCCTGTAAATAAAACGAAAACAAACCAGCCAATGAAACTGACATTTAACTTGTTTGGTTCAGGAAAAGGGGAACAATACTATGCCAAAGACCGGCATTTTACTGCACCTACTAGCTTAACTGTCTTTGCTTCATTTAATGACTACGGTGGTGAGCTATCTGCTAAACAAAAGGTCCATAACTTATGGTGTAGTACCTTTATACCTAAAACAAAGACTTTTGACTCAAGAAAGCAGAGAAAAAAAAGAACATTGAAACCTCGAGACCTCTTGTCAAACATCAGAGCATTAAAAAGCCATCTGGTTCAAAGAGCAATAAATGTATCCAGTAGAGAAATAAAGCCTAGTTACGTGAAAAAGCCAAATATTTTGGCAAAAGCTAACAAAACAATGAGCAGCTGAACTAATGATTTGATCATGTTTACATGTAATATCTGGAAAAGGTAATATTGAGTTTGGTTACCTATAATCACGGAGACAGTATTTTTTTTAATTTCTTATAAAGATTTTTATTTTTTAAGGGATTATTTTGTCATGTTTTTTAAATGAATGCTTTGTAATGTTGATAAGTGTATTTTTTTTTTATTACCTGTTTTTACTGTAACTTAATTGTTGTAATGCTTATGGGCATTGCCACATTAAACATAAAATATTTGTACTTTTTTTACATTTGACTATTTTTCTATAAAAAATGTATTTGATCCTAATAAATGTTTTTACATTTTAACATGCGTGTTTTTATTGTCTGCCACAAGCACATTTTTGCCTCTCAGCATCCCTTAAATTAGATCAGGCTCCTTTCTTTGTCACACTTGGCTTGAGCCATTCCACCAAATGGGTGCTATTTGCTTGTTGTAACTTTTCACTTATATGCGATTAAATTAGGTAGCAAGTCTATGTTCAATTAACCCTCTCTAGAACTGCCCCAGGATTGCAAAGTAAAACCATTCAGATTACACTTCAATGTGTCATTGCAACTATAAAGGCGTAAAGATTTACAATTGGCCTATATTTATGAACGGGGATGTTTCAGAGAAAACCGAGTTTAGTGCTTTACCACTAGCCCAGCAACTAGTATATTTGACTTTCAATACTGTGATTTTTCTCTTGAAACAAATGCATGAGTAAATAAAGAAATTATAAATATATTTATATATATATATATATATATATATATATATATATATATATATATGGAATAAAAATATATTGTAGCGGGTTGGAAAGAGACACTGAAACAGACACGGTTCAAAGCCACTGTTGGGTTGGTTGTGAGCAAGCCAGACGAGCACAGGCTCCGGGAAGCACGCAGGGAGGTAGTGCTGGTGCGTCTGGCATTCCCTGTGCTCCGAGCTAATTGGGCCCCTCTCCACTGCATCAGACCCTGATCAAAGAAATAAAAGTAATTTATGTTGTGAAAGAATTATTAGGCTTCAGGAACACCATTTTAAAAGATCTTTTCTAACAAATAGTTGAGACTCTCGACCTTCAAAGAATGGTGTATTAACTCCTCTAAACACATTGGGTTCGGAGATGGTCTGCATCCTTTAATTTAAAGTGGTTGTTGCTGGAGAATAAATAGACGGTCAACTCTAAAAACATTGCTTTTGAACCAGTATAATGTAAATATGAGTTTAAAAACTAAAATAACTGTATAAAAATATCACAACTGATGCACATTCAAGATGGTTATATTTAATCTTGTGACAGATGATTCAATATGTCTAACAGAATAATTGAATAACATATGAGTTACTTTTGTAAAACTAGACTTTGAAAATCATTTAGGAATGAATTAACTAGCTTCACTAGTACCATGGATACTCACTGAAGGGTGAGTCACGTGAGTGCAAACAAATGATGGTGAATCTGCAAGTCTAGTGGCATCCACACTTACTATCTATGGTCATGAGAGGGTGGGAAAGATCCGGGTGTGTGTTAATTATCACACTCGTCAGAAAACTCGTCATGGGGTTTTCAGGATGTTGATTGCACCATAGCACACTGAGAAAATGTTTCTTGTCACATACAATCCTATCCATGATGTTGCTTAGTTGAATAGTATTCATATTCAGTAGTAATCAGGCAATGCTCTGTGATTAGAGATTTCTATAATGCTGTCAAAACACATAAACAAGGGATTATTTGGTGCTCTCTGAAACGAGTCTTCAGTCTAATATTCCCTGATTTTATGAGTGATACGTGTTGTCCACAGTGTCATCAGGTGCTTGATTGAATACATGCAACCATTTAAGAAGTCATCCCTATCGATGGAGAGTGCATGATTCCTCGGGTTACCACACCAGCCAGGTAAAATTCTATCACAGGAGCTCCTTGGCTATAATGGTTTTGTCAGGAATTGTTGTCCTTCTGAAGAAATGGTGGGATACTCCAAGTCACAATGTTTAGAGTTAAATGGGATTTTTCATACGATCCTGTAAATGCATCATTATCGATAAACCCCAGCACAAGTGACTGGGAGGACCCCCAGAAATAGATTCTGCTGGCTTAAACCCGAGAGCCAATGATTTTTTTTTTTACAAACACTCTATCGGGTGTTCTGCAGTTGCAGAGAGAAGAGCTTGTGCATGACCCAGCCTGACGGTGGAGGAGACTGACACCTTTTTAGTAGTAGGGTTTATTTGTCACATACACTGTTACATGCAGTGAAATTGAGACCCCTCTGGCCACAAACATAGACATGGTGGGAAGACTGGCCAATGCTGAGATGTAGGATTTAAGAAAGAAATGGGTGTACATTGGGTAAGGTAGCACAAAAAAGAGCCCTCTTAAGGACAGTGTGGAGCAGGTTAAAAAAAGCCATTGCAACCAAGCACATATAGACATAATACCGGAAAATATCTGCCAAAGTTCCAGCAGCATATAGAGTGCCCCACCAGAGAGGGGAAAACTCGATCATTGTTACACATCGATCAAGGGTGCCTACCACGTCGTCCCCCGCGCAGCTTTAGGACTCTCCGACCACTGCCTGGTCCACCTTGTTCCAGCATATAAGCAACAGCTCAAAGTAGCTTAACCTGCAGTGAGAACTGTTAAAAGATGAACCACTGAAGCAGAGCAGAACTTACAAGCCTGCTTCGACTGCACGGACTGGAGTGTTTTTGAAACTGCTGCCTCAGACCTGGACGAGTTCACTGAATCTGTAACATCCTACATCAGCTTCTGTGAAGAGATGTGCATCCCTACCCGGACTTATGTGACATATAACAATAACAAACCATGGTTCTCTGGAAAACTCGTCAAGTTTCGTCAAGCCAAGGGTGCTGCCTACAAGAATGGAGATTGCGATTTGCACAAACAGGCCAGAAATACATTGAATAAGGAGATCAGAGCTGCCAAAAGAACGGCTCTGAAAAGCTGCAAAACAGTTTGCAACCAACTGTTGGGTCGACGGACCCAGACAATGACCCGTTCGATCAGCCTAGAAAAACAACCACCTGCAAGGACTTTGAAATAATTGAGACGAGGCAAGTATGAAGTTTTTAAAGTCGGCAAGCGAGCGCTCGGGTTGCTGACTGGGTGTCAACCAGATCAACTCCACTGAACTCCGCTGCTTCCTTGCTTTATTTATACCCGGCAGTGATACATCTTTAAGCTGGTCACATGAAAAATGGGGAACTTGATTCCTCGCACGTAGGCGCTTCCTTTTTCCGGGACGGTCAGAACCCGGACCGGACCGCCCAGATACGTGACCGTGTAAGCCACAAGGGTCACGCGGCAGAAAGCACCTTCCTGAGAGAGAATCTTTCCCACCGAACTTCTTACTGCAAGACTAATGTTTCCTATTTGGATGTATATTAGTTTCTGATTGATATGTAGATTAGTTTCTGCTTTCAATGTATACGTTTAGGCTGTGAGTCATGGGAGTTAGTCTACAAGCTTTACATTTGAATAAGCTGCATTTAGAGGGTTTTGTTGTAGATTTAAACCTATTTAGACTGAAGCTTATTTGTTAGTTAAATGAGGTATTTTGTTTATGTTGAGGCCTATTTAGGCTAAGGTTTTCTGTTAAATAAATGATAAACACTAAGAATACTAATTATTCCAACACCAACGACCCTGCTATGTAATAGGCCTAAAGACCATCACAAAGTACAAAGCTCCAGCATCCAAATCAATGGGCAATCAAAACTTGGCTAATGATCTGAATGAGTTTTACTACAGATTCGAGACAACCCCCGACCGTCTACCTGAACAGCCATTAACACCTCCAGCACACACCCTCAAAAACATCTTCAGCATAGACCATCCTCCCACTCCTCTACAGATCAGCGAGGGGGATGTTTGTCAGCTCTTCAGAAAGCAGAAAAGGAGAAAATCACCAGGTCCTGATGGAGTCTCTCCAACCTGCCTCAGAACCTGTGCTGACCAACTGGCTCCCATCTTCTCTCTGATCTTCAACAGATCACTGGAGCTGTGTGAAGTTCCAGCATGCTTCAAACGCTCCACCATCATCCCCATCCCCAAGAAGCCTAAAATCTCAGGTCTCAATGACTACAGACCAGTGGCCCTGACATCTGTGGTCATGAAGTTTGAAAGACTGGTGCTGCGCCATCTGAAGAACATCACGACCCCTACTGGACCCCCTGCAGTTTGCCTACCGATCTAACAGGTCTGTGGAGGATGCAGTCAACATGGGGCTGCACTACATCCTGCAACATCTGGATAAGCCAGGGACCTACATGAGGATCCTGTTTGTGGACTTCAGCTCAGCATTTAATACCATCATCCCATCACTGCTTCGCAACAAAATCTCCCAGCTCTCCGTCCCTGACTCCACCTGCGAGTGGATCACAAGCTTCCTGACAGACAGACAGCAGTCTGTGAGGATGGGGGAATTCACATCATGCACCCGAACCACCAGCACTGGCGCCCCCAAGGGCGTGTTCCTTTTCCACTTCTCTTCTCTCTCTACACCAACGACTGCACCTCGCACAACTCCTCTGTAAAGCTCCTCAAGTTCGCAGACGACACCACCATCATCGGTCTCATCCAGGATGATGAGGAGAGCGCGTATAGACAGGAAGTGGAGCAGCTGGCTCTCTGGTGCAGTCTAAACAACCTTGAGCTCAACACCCTCAAAACAGTGGAGATGGTAGTGGACTTCAGGAGAAGCCCCCCTGCACAAACCCCCCTTCCAATCTTGAATACCACCGTGACACCAGTGGAGCCATTCAGGTTCCTGGG
>SRMA01026767.1:45848-78731 GCA_007224835.1 Danionella cerebrum
ATACCGGAAAATATCTGCCAAAGTTCCAGCAGCATATAGAGTGCCCCACCAGAGAGGGGAAAACTCGATCATTGTTACACATCGATCAAGGGTGCCTACCACGTCGTCCCCCGCGCAGCTTTAGGACTCTCCGACCACTGCCTGGTCCACCTTGTTCCAGCATATAAGCAACAGCTCAAAGTAGCTTAACCTGCAGTGAGAACTGTTAAAAGATGAACCACTGAAGCAGAGCAGAACTTACAAGCCTGCTTCGACTGCACGGACTGGAGTGTTTTTGAAACTGCTGCCTCAGACCTGGACGAGTTCACTGAATCTGTAACATCCTACATCAGCTTCTGTGAAGAGATGTGCATCCCTACCCGGACTTATGTGACATATAACAATAACAAACCATGGTTCTCTGGAAAACTCGTCAAGTTTCGTCAAGCCAAGGGTGCTGCCTACAAGAATGGAGATTGCGATTTGCACAAACAGGCCAGAAATACATTGAATAAGGAGATCTTTAGAACTTTTTTAGAAGTAAACAACCTGGGTATAAAAAGTGGGTACTTTTACAGAGCAATCAGAAGATCTTTGAACTTCTCCAACGCTGTACTGATTCCTTCGGTTTCTCCTTTTCAGTTTCTCCTGTTGATGAGCTGAATAAACTTCGGTCTGTTGGAAAGATTGTCTCTTGATCATTTTGAGCACGCTTTGAACCCTTGAAAGTCAAACAGTATGTACTCAAACTCTGTGATATCAACTTGTGAAAAAATAGTGGCACCCAGAAAATTGATTAAACCAACTTTTGCAGGGTCTACAACACAGGTGTCGGGATCCATTCCTGGAGGGCCAGAGCCCTGCAGAGTTTACTTTCAACCCTACTCAGAGAGACCCACACCTGAAGCTTTCAAACAGCCTGAAGGACCTAACGAGCTTCATCAGGTGTGTTTAGTTGAGGTTGGAGCTAAACTGTGCAGGGCTGTGGCGCTACAGGAACTGAGTTTGACACCCCTGGTCTACAATATTGGCACCATGTGGTCTTGTGATTTTTAACACGCAGATATACCAATGTGTTATTCAAATCAACGTAATCTTCACCTTTCCGGCTCTGACAAATTCCAGAGGTGAAGTATCTGTTATGGCTGAATGATGGGCTCTATAATAATAGGCATATAAGAGGGGGTACAAATACGTACTTTTATCAATGACCATGGTGAATGTCCAATTCTGAATTTATACACTCTCCTGACATACGATGCAGTAGCGCCATGTTAAAAGATTGTATTTAGACTCCTCTTCAATGCTACGCTTCGACCTGTAGACTTCTTTCGCTTTCTGGTCTCGACTGATCTTTTCTTACCGACTTGTTTCTTTTTCTTTGATGCTGGACCACGCTTCCTCACACCGGGTGGTTTAGCAGATCTCTTACGAGACATGACCATTAGGCCTGATCCTGCCTGATGCGCCCCATCATCAGTTCGATTCATTAGAACATTTGTCAGATATCGCTAACAATACTTTTTGCGGCAGACTTCAGATGTGAATTAGCAATGCTGAAACCTCTTTTTATCGGCATAGTCATTCTTTTTGCAGGATACGTAGAGAGAGAAGCATTGCATGGTAGTGTTACGTAGAAACCCTCCTTATCCATGACTGTAACAAAATCTTTCAGGCTGTATCAAATAATGTTTTTTTTGTCAAAGTAGCTGTTACATTTGACCTTGCTTTTTTTCTCCAAATATCTTCTCAAACTTAAACACTTTGTTTTTACTCAGACTATTTTTTGCATCTCTTGTTCATAAAACACCCCTTCAATAGACTCATTGTCATAAACTCTCAGCTTTGAGACGACTGGTGTCTCAGGATGCAGGCTGAAATGGTGAATAATTCTTTCCTGTAGTTATGTTTTTACCTTTCTGCAAGTGGACCTCTCAGTTTTGAAATTCTAACATCACCAACTTTATATTTGAATTCAGCTTTCTCTTTTTTTCTAGACCCGTACAGGTTTTGAAACATGACATCTTCGTTATCCTTAAAGACATCCACCAGTCTCATCTTGTGGAAACTGGTGTTGTGACCCAATATTAAGTTTTGTAAGACAACTATGTACCGTCTTGAATTTGTAGCAGTTATGAATTTTCCACATTCTACTTTTCAATGTCCTAATCAATGCTCTATGACGCTGGCTTTCAAGTCTGAAGCAGTTGCGAAATTAAAGATGTGTTTTTTTCACGAAATCTTGAAATTTTTTATCGAAAAACTGTTCCATTATCCATCTGCAGTTTTTGAGGAATGCGAACTGTGCAGGGCTGCACAGTTCGCAATTGATGCAAAGCATCGGTGACATCTTTCTCAGTCATATTTTTTAACATACGTGATAAAGCATATTTGCTAAACACATCTATACATGTCATTATGAACTTATAACCATCATTCTCCTCTGAGTATTCAGTCATATCAGCCAGATCAGCTTGAAACTGAGCATCAATACCATACACCATCACCTTATTCCATTTATAGGTTCTAGGAGCAGTCGCAAAGGTTCTCTCTCATAACCTCACTCATGAAGGTGAACCAAGAATATTGAAAAAATTATGCTTCAAAGCTTAATCACACAGTGTTTTATTATGATTTAGACACACACCCAGAATACAAAAAAAGACTAAATTGACAAAAGACTGTAGACATTTATTTCCAGCAGAGACATTTGGGTCTTTGTCTTGCAGATCGAGGAAGAGGGTAATAAAAGGTTCCCCTTTGACCTCATGTGCTAAATCAGGATTGATGTATGCCATATTCTCTTGTTCATTCATTATCTTCTCTGCCTCCTGGCACTTCCTGAGGACGTCTGCTGTGCAATGCATCTGTACATCTGGCCAAGCAAAGGATGTCGGCTTGGGAGTAGAATTACGATTTCAGTTTGTTGACATTACGGTGTAATGGATCCCTAAGGCCAGAAAATGCAGGCAACCCCAAAAACGGACTTGAGATCTAGAGGCCCCAAAACATGACTCAAACTTCAAGAATTCTTCAGAGACATACAGACTACTCCCCAAGGACCTCGTGACTGATTGCTAATCCAGATTACAATGCTTTATGGTCCACATAAGACTATTAAACTAGATTCGACCCCGAACCCTAGCCGTGGCACAAGAGGTCAAAGGACAACTGTTTATGGCATCCCTCCTAAAGATATGCCTTCATGAATCTCAAACCCCCTGGAGGCCCTCAGAACCCCGGAATGTATTTAGGAATTCCACTCTTCATGCCTGGATGCCTTCCAACTCTTTTAATTACTTTTAACTACTTCTTTAAGAAGAAAAAAGACTCAATCTACTTGAACATAACCTTACAATCCTTTGTTAATCCTTACTGTATAACTGATAATGTGTACTTAGACTTTACTAGTTAACAAAGACGAGTGAATGAGTGATTACAAGTGTTAAACTTGCCATGTTTGGTATCATTCTGCTTGAAATACCAGTTCTGTAACAATGGCCTCTCATAGAAATCTACTCAATATTCTCTTTATTAGATATGATCACTTATATGAACTGATGCGGATCATTAGGTCTGTTCCAGCCCCTGCGCTCAGTTTGTAACGTCACCACTTGAACTCCGTTAAAGTTCAATGTTGTAAGCGAACGACTTTCTTCATCGAACGATTTCTTCACAAAGGACATCTGAAGCAAGATACGGGACATCGGATCACTTTCAGCGCAAGTAACATTCTTCCAGAATCGGTTACTTTACTGGTGCAATGTTATAGTCTAATTAGCTTTATTTATAACTCAATGCAAAGGTGAAATTAATGCTTGACTAATGATTTCTCAAGTGAACCGTATGTTAATGTCTGAAACTCAGAATACAATCATTTCTTCTCTCTGTGTGAATGTGTGTGTCTTAGATATTTTCCAATAAATATTTGAATTAGGCAAGGCATCCGTCCTTCTGCCCGGAATCATCTATTACAGGGAAGTCGTGTAATGCTGTCATCCCGACCAGAGCCTACATTGGCGCTGGAGTTGGTGATGAGGGAGCAGATGTTTGACAAACCCATGGGGATATGCATCCATGGGTATCCCCCAACTGTGTCTCTGGATTAGCTGCCACCACGGAAGGCACAGCGCCTACATCAAGGCAGTAGTGTCTGCTAAAGGTATGGGGTGTCGACCAGCCTGCAGCTCTGCATATGTCAGCGAGTCAGACCTCCTTGTCCAAAGCCCACGAGGCGGCGATGTTGCTGGTGGAATGGGCCCTCAGCTTTTTTAGAGGGCAGGGTACATCACTCCCTTGGTAAGCCAGCTGGATAGCCTCCACAATCCAACACGCTAACCTGCATTGAACACAGCATACCACTTGCGCTGGCCCGCAAAGCATATAAAGAGCTGCTGGGAGTTATAAAACTCCCAGGTCCTGTCTGAATGAAGCCTGAGGGCACAGACTGGACAGATAGAACCCTGGGCTGGGCCTGCCTCCTCCCGGGGCAGGGCCTGCAGGGTCATCGTCTGGTCTCTGAAGGGGACCGACGGCACCTTGGAGATAAATTCGGGCCTACTCCACCGGAGCAGTCATTGGGCGTGGTAGTGCAGATGGAGGGAATGAACACCTCCTTGGGAGTTGATGTACGTAACCACCGTCAGGCTGTCCATCCTGAAAAGCACGTGACGCTGAAGCAAGAGCAGGCAAAAGCGCTGCAGCGCCAGTATCACTGTAGCTAGTTTGAGACGGTTGATGTGCCATCAAGATACTTGTTGGGTCCAGGTACCGGACTCTCAATGGGAACCGCACACAAGCTGGGAATCAGAGGTGTCACAGTTTGGTGGCTGGCTATCTGGGCTAGCACTAGCTACACCTTGCGCTGGGGTAACCAACCTTTGATATTTCAGCTGAAAGTAGTGTTGAAATGCAGAGGATGGAACCACCATTCGCTCCGAGGAAGAAAGCAAAATTAGTGCGGGTTTCTGCATATTATGGTCTGTAGCATTTTCATCACCATTCATATCGAAGAGGGTGGTGAGCACTCGTATGTGCTCTGAGTGACCTCTTCTCAGCCATTTGCAGGGATACATTGTGGAAGTTGGAAGGAGTTTAAATAGTTGCACTGAATGGGAAGAGTCGGTAGTGATCCACACCCACTTTTTCTGATTATTTCAGGGTGAACGAGCTCGGTTTTCACTTTGCTGTACCCATCGTACATGTCACACCAACCAAAGAGTTTATTTATTATTTGTTGAATTATTATTTGTTACTCACTGTGTTCATGATGATCACTTCTCTTCATCACACAATAGTCATCATCGATCTTTGTCTTATATTTGCAGAAAAATATGTAGATACACTCATCAGGATTCTTTTTTGAATGGTCGTAACAAGACGATATCTGGTGTTAGGAGTCACACCATTCCAGTCAGCAATAAATAATGGATTCTCACCGATTCCATGCGCACCTCCCCAGATGGGGGAATAAAACAACTTCCAATCTTTTGCATGGGGGGTTCTCGAATGAAAAGACATCCTTGACACCGATTGTGTAGCGAGTCACAACCCGATCCAACTTGTTAAATAAGATATCCTAAAAAGGAAGTATCAATCACTTTGACATAAACCCCCCTATATTCTCTCTGTTCAAAGAGGTTATAAGTCGTAAACACAAAAAAGTGATCTCTTGATCGGTGCTATAAAAGCTTTACACTACTTGTTTTAACCTGGGACTTGTATTCTCACTACACTCTGGAATCATAACCACCTGATGTGTGTGTGGAGCCTGTGTACAATATATACTTGTGATCAGTATAGTTGCAGAGCAATGAACTCTCACTGAACTCTCTCTTCTCCCTGGCTCTTCTATAAACCTCTTCTGAGGATTCTTACCGTTTCTTGCCTTGTGAGGCCATATATGGGCTGTTTTCTTGCCCCTCCTGACCTACTCAAACAGTATAAAAATCCTGAAGAAACTGTCAATAAACTGGGACTTGGTTGATGCATGAACTCTGTGTTGTGTCTCTTTTCTCGTCGCCCTGACGAGTTAACACAAGAGAGCGAACATTTAATTATATTTCATGGAATGGTGTAATTCACGGAAGCGCCACAGGAGGGCGAACATTTAAATATATGACACAGAATGGTGTTGTTCACAAAAGCACCACAGGAGGGCAAAATATTTCAATTCATTACACAATGGTGTTGTTCACAAAAGCGCCACAGGAGGGCAAACTTTAGTTTTTTTTGACACAATGGTGTAGTTAGAGAAAGCACCACAGGAGGGCAAAATATTAAAATTTATGACACAGAATGGTGTAGTTCACGAAGGCGCCACAAGAGAGCGAACATTTAATTATATTTCATGGAATGGTGTGGTTCACAAAAGCGCCACAGGAGGGTAAACATTTAAATATATGACACAGAATGGTGTTGTTCACAAAAGCACCACAGGAGGACAAAATATTTGAATTTATTAGACACAATGGTGTTGTTCACAAAAGCGCCACAGGAGGGCAAACTATTTAGTTTTTAGACACAATGGTGTAGTTAGAGAAAGCACCACATTAGGGCAAAATATTTAAATTTATTAGACAATAATGGTGTAATTCAAAGTGCCACAAGATGGCAAAATATTTGAATATATTACACATAATGGTGCAGTTCACAAAAGCGCCACAAGAGAGCGAACATTTAATTATATTTCACGGAATGGTGTTGTTCACAAAAGTGCCACAGGAGGGCATAATCTTTAGTTTTATTATAGACACAATGCTGTTGTTCACAAAAGTGCCACAAGAGGGCAAAATATTTAGTTTTATTAGACACAATGGTGTAGTTAGAGAAAGCACCACAGGAGGGCAAAATATTTAAAATTATGACACAAAATGGTGTAGTTCACGAAAGCGCCACAAGAGAGCGAACATTTAATTATATTTCACGGAATGGTGTTGTTCACAAAAGTGCCACAGGAGGGCATAATCTTTAGTTTTATTATAGACACAATGCTGTTGTTCACAAAAGTGCCACAAGAGGGCAAAATATTTAGTTTTATTAGACACAATGGTGTAGTTAGAGAAAGCACCACAGGAGGGCAAAATATTTAAAATTATGACACAAAATGGTGTAGTTCACGAAAGCGCCACAAGAGAGCGAACATTTAATTATATTTTACGGAATGTTGTTCACAAAAGCGCCACAGGAGGCCAAAATATTTAAATGTATTACACAGAATGGTGTAGTTCACGAAGGCGCCACAAGAGAGCGAACATTTCATTATATTTCATGGAATGGTGTAGTTCACAAAAGCCCCACAGGAGGGCGAACATTTAAATATATGACACAGAATGGTGTTGTTCACAGAAGCACCACAGGAGGGCAAAATATTTGAATAAATTACACAGAATGGTGTAGTTCACGAAAGCGCCACAAGAGAGCAAACATTTAATTATATTTCACAGAATGGTGTTGTTCACAAAAGTGCCAAAGGAGGGCATAATCTTTAGTTTTATTATAGACAAAATGGTGTTGTTCACAAAAGCGCCACAGGAGGGCAAAATATTTAGTTTTATTAGACACAATGGTGTTGTTCACAAAAGCGCCACAGGAAGGCAAAATATTTAGTTTTATTAGACACAATGGTGCTGTTCACAAAAGCACCACAGGAAGGCAAAATATTTAGTTGTATTAGACACAATGGTGTTGTTCACAGAAGCGCCACAGGAGGGAAAAATATTTAGTTTTATTAGAAACAATGGTGTAGTTAGAGAAAGCACCACAGGAGGGCAAAATATTAAAATTTATGGTGTAGTTCACAAAAGTGCCACAAGAGAGCGAACATTCAATTATATTTCACAGAATGGTGTTTTTCACAAAAGCTCCACATGAGGGCGAACATTTAAATATATGACACAGAATGGTGTTGTTCACAAAAGCACCACAGGAGGGCAAAATATTTGAATTTATTAAACACGATGGTGTTGTTCACAAAAGCGCCACAAGAGGGCAAATAATTTTGTTTTATTAGACAAAATGGTGTAGTTAGAGAAAGCACCACAGGAAGGCAATTTTTTATTAGACATTAATGGTGTAGTTCACAAAAGTGCCACAGGAGGGCAAAATATTTAGTTTTATTAGACATAATTGTTTTGTTCACAAAAGCGCCACAGGAGGGCAAACTATTTAGTTTTTTAGACACAATGGTGTAGTTAGAGAAAGCACCACATTAGGGTAAAATATTAACATTTATTAGTGTAGTTCACAAAAGTGCCACAAGAGGGCAAATTATTTGAGTATATTACACAGAATTGTGTAGTTCACGAAAGCGCCACAAGAGAGTGAACATTTAATTATATTTCACGGAATGGTGTTGTTCACAAAAGTGCCACAGGAGGGCATAATCTTTAGTTTTATTAGACACAATGGTGTTCACAAAAGCACAACAGGAGGGCAAAATATTTAAATTTATTACACAGAATGGTGTAGTTCACGAAGGCGTCAAAAGAGAGCGAACATTTAATTATATTTCATGGAATGGTGTAGTTCACGAAAGCGCCACAGGAGGGCGAACATTTAAATATATGACACAGAATGGTGTTGTTCACAAAAGCACCACAGGAGGGCAAAATATTTGAATTTATTAAAGACACAATGGTGTTGTTCACAAAAGCGCCACAGGAGGGCAAAATATTTAAATTTATTAGACAATAATGGTGTAGTTCACAAAAGTGCCACAAGAGAGCGAACATTCAATTATATTTCACAGAATGGTGTTTTTCACAAAAGCTCCACATGAGGGCGAACATTTAAATATATGACACAGAATGGTGTTGTTCACAAAAGCACCACAGGAGGGCAAAATATTTGAATTTATTAGACACAATGGTGTTGTTCACAAAAGCGCCACAGGAGGGCAAACTATTTAGTTTTTAGACACAATGGTGTGGTTAGGGAAAGCACCACATTAGGGCAAAATATTTAAATTTATTAGACAATAATGGTGTAGTTCACAAAAGTGCCACAAGAGGGCAAAATATTTGAATATATTACACAGAATGGTGTAGTTCACGAAAGCGCCACAAGAGAGCGAACATTTAATTATATTTCACGGAATGGTGTTGTTCACAAAAGTGCCACAGGAGGGCATAATCTTTAGTTTTATTATACACAGAATGGTGTTGTTCACAAAAGCGCCACAGGAGGGCAAAATATTTAGTTTTATTAGACACAATGGTGTATTTAGAGAAAGCACCACAGGAGGGCAAAATATTAGAATTTAATAAACATTAATGTAGTTCACAAAAGTACCACTCGAGGGCAAATATTTAATTTTACTAGACAATTGTTTTGCTCACAATAGCGGCACAAGAAAATTTTTTCACAAAAGCGCCACTGGAGGAAGAACATTTAGATTTATTTCACGGAATGGTGTAGTTCACGAAACCGCCACTAGAGGACGAACATTTAAATATGTGACACAGAATGGTATAGTTCATAAAAGCACCACAGGAGGGAAAATACTTTCATTTGAAATTGAGATACAATGCTTTAACGCTTCTAATCTATAATGATAAGTGCTAACACTTACATACATTATATTTCTATTATAACAATTATGTACTCATAAATTACGTCATTACACAATTTTTTAAAATGATTTTGATTGGTATACAGTGCATGCAGTTTAAGAGGTTTTTATTATTTGGTTAAATTTTATTTTCGTATGGTTCATTTACCATTTACAGTGTCACATCTAGAATACAGCAGCATTTTTTTGCTGGATTTCCTTCATGTACTGTCAAATCTGCTTTAAAATACGGTAAATTCTTCCAAGTTCACTTCTGTAAAGCTATTCATCAAGCTCAACAGTAATTCAGGCCTAAAACAAGGCGCTTTAGTTTATTCAAAAAAATTTAAAGGGATAATTTTTTAATGACCCCAAGATATCATCACAAAATCATCAAATATGTAAACAAGAAATTGAGAGAACTTACTTTTGCTCTTCCCATGACCTTTTAACGATCCAAGTGATTCAACGTCCTGCTGAAAACTGACATTGTCTAGTTTTACAGGAGGGTTATGGTTTAGGGTTACAGGAATGAGTAAAAAGTTGGAGGACATGACAATAGTTTTATATATACGGATTGGATTGGAAGGATAGATGGATGGACGGATGGATGGGTAAATAAATGTAATTGAAACAAGCATTATACATGGATTTACATATCAATGCAAAAAAAAGGTTCTTTTTAAAATATTGTAAACATATTAAACCATGAAGTGTAGCATCAGAGACTGGAGACAAGTAGTAAAATGCTATTTTCATGGATTTAAAGGCGGTTTCCTGTAGAATTTATAGTTTTTTAAAATGTTCCAGATTAAATTCTTAGCCATAAGAATAGTATGTAGTGCGCTTTGCTTAATAATAAAAGTATTTAGAAGCAATTTTAATTCCTAATGACATTTTCTGACTTCTGAAAGGCTGTCCACAGTGTCAACAACAGCATCAGTTACACACAACAAGGGAAAAAACGACAAAGCAAAGTTGTCTTGAAATCTTTTCATCTGTTTATTTTAAAATAAATATGAAAGCATGTAAAAATCTCTTGAGAAAACAAGTGTAACTGTGAAGCATTACAGTGTGTTCATGAAAACACTTGAATAAATTACACAGAACGACATTCGCCTCCTCTTCTGCACCAGAATGATTTTGTGCAAGTCGTAGCAAGTCTTTTATTTATTCTTTTAAATCCCAAACCAGGTTGATTGGCCGCATCCACAGAGTTGAGTGAAGCGAGAACAGACAGAAGAGAAAAAGAGAGAATGATCAGAAGGTGTTGAAGACGCAGAGAGTGATATGAAGGCCTGAGGAGAGTCCAGACGGCTCTTTAAGAGCATCGCTTAGAACACGTTTGTCTTCGACCTGTGCTTCACATGCCATCATCACACCGCGGCGGCCTCTGATTGGCCGAGCGATGCTTCATCTGCCCACTCTACCAGTGGCTTTTTATTGATCCTCTCTCTTCCTCTGGAAATAAAACTTTCTTTTTCTCATTCCAGTCCGCTGAACAATAAAATGATATAACGATGTATTAAAAAACATTTTATAATTTCATTTTCATACAAATCTATAGAACCCAAAACTTCTGAAATCTTATTTACAAGTTTAAAACGGCTGACTGCCCACCCCAAGAAAGGTTCAAACAATTGCGTTATCTTTTCATTTTGTTCTGTTTTTCTCCTACAATGAAATCAGAGCCTCACCAGCATCAGAACAGCCCAAAACGTCTTCAATTCCTCAACCCACACCAACAACATCCCATGATGCATTTTATTTCTATCCAAGGGGTCAAAATAGAGAGCAAAGAAAATTAAGGAGAGGGAAGAAATCATGAAGGTGGGCAACATCGTCCTTCAGTGCGGTCTTCTTGTATTGACCCCTCATGGGCAGGAGGACCAGAGCTGTGATTGGCTGTGAAGATCAGAGCAACACTGTCTCCCTCTAGTGGTGCGTTTCGAGCACCGCAGCACTTCAGACTCATACCCCGTCTTCTGCGCAGCCTCCACCAGCTTCGTAGCGAAACTCCTGTAGGTTGGACACTCCATGGAAGTGAACGAAAGCGCCTGCAACCACCAGGATGTGGAACAGCTGATGGGAGTGGAACTGAGAAGGAGAAAATGGATTTTTAATGACATTTCCATTTCGAAAGAAAATAAATGTGATTAAAGCATCTCAAGAAAATGGAAGAAGACTCACCCAGATGTCACACTTGCCAGGGAAGAACCTTTCTGGGATTCTTGCAGCATAAAGGCAGGCTCCGGTGATGTAAAGGACGGCCATAAGAAACAGCCAGCCTATCTGACCAATGGTGGCAGCCTTTAGGAAGCCCTCGGCGATCATAAAGTGAAGAGTGGGAACGACTCCACTGAGGCCCAGACCCACAAACACACCTGAGGCACAGAGCACGGGACAGGAGATGGTTCAAACAGCTGCCCTCTACAATTACACTATTCCAGGTCTTTTAAGACTAGTTAAAACTCCATTATTAACCAGTACAAGTAACATCCGGACTTGCAATGTTACAAACGATACTATAACCTCTGTCCTGAAACCCACCTGCTCTGACTCCACGGTACTGTGGCGTGGCAAAGAAATCGCACTGGGATACGATGATGGCAGCGATGCCCAGGATGCAGACTACGATCAGGTAGATGAAACAGGGCTGAGGTGAGCAATAGAAGGAATAATAAAGCCACGGTACAAAGCTGCCCATGATCAGGAAAGCGATGCCCGAATAGTCTAACCTGGAACACAATGGGATGAGAGAGAGAGAGAGAGAGAGGGATGAGAGACTATGAACAAAAAGTGACTCTGTCCGCATTTATTATTTAAATGCCTGGTTCAAACTCCCATATGGCTTTGTCTGCTTTGATGTGGAGCAACAAAAAACAAACAAACAACAGCAAAAATGTATTTTTATGAGCAAAATGGAATGGTTGCCTAGGTAGAATTTTTGGTTGCTATGGAGGAGTAAGTGACATCGAACAAAGCTCCCCATGTCAATATGATTATTGTAAACTAGCCCCCATGTCTATAATTTTCCTTAGCTTAGAGAGTGATATGCCAAATTGGTTGCTATGGTAAACAGTGCTTTGGAAGGTTCATGTTTCCTTTGTCAGAAAATTTGGTTGCTATGGTAAAATGTTTGGTTGCTAAGGAGCTGTCATTGTTCCAATGATTAACATAAGCTACCATTTCTCTACGTTTCATCTCAAAAATGTTTTAGTTGCTTTTTCCTAATTGTTTTCAATGGCTTCTAAATACTTTCACACAGTGCTTGGAATGTTCTTGCACAGACTGATAACCTTTACAAGTGTTTCTCTGAGTCGATGGCAAATTTCCCAGAACTCTCAGCGATTTGCCAGAAATCTTTTAGTGGTACCAGCCCGAAGACTTAGGAAACCAAGTCAGACCAGTTTGGATTTCTTGGCAAAGTTTGATGGCTGTAGCTTGAATGCTCTAGGAGGAATTACGTTTAGAATTTGTGTCCGATGGGAAAGACGAATAACAATATTTACACTTTTTCAAGCCAATAGAACAAGTATGTGGCCATGCGCTGATATGATAATAAATATTTCAACATTAAACATGTTAAATACATTTAACGATACTTTACTTAAGTGCATGACATTTATAAATGGAATATGTTTCGAGTATACATTTGTAAACTTCTGGTCATTACTAGAATAAATAAAAAACTATTTATCTATTTAAAAAATAAAAAACTATCTATCTATTTTGCTATTATTTAGTTATTTTCAAAAACGTAATCAATTATGCTAAAAGAAATGTTCAAAAAGTTTAAAAGTGTAAACATTTTTTCATTTTTTTAAAATTATATTATAAACCTCTGTTTATAGATACCTTTTCATTTTACTATACATTTAAATATATATATATATATATATATATATATATATATATATATATATATATGCTTTATACATATACAACTATACATATATATGGTTCAATACTTTTACTTGAGTAAACTTTTTAGCAGTTACTTTAACTTGTATAAAAGTTATTTTTCCAGTATGAGATTCTTTATCTCTTCATGAGATGAGAACTTTTTTTATGTACACATTTCAAATTCTTCAATACAAATACAGCACTTAAGAAATCCAATATTTTTGCCTCCGTCAGTCACCCAAGAGAACCCTTAATTGCTAAATACTGGTGTATTTCCATGCCACGCAATCGTGGTTCACCTACTTTGAAAAGACACGAGACACTCCCTCGGAATGGCAATAGACTGTGTGAAAGAGCCAGGAGAAGGACAGGCAGAGAATGGCACCCAAGAAGAACATGCCAATGACTATCTTCTCTTGGAACGGCGCCACAAATGTCATGTTGGGTCTGAACATGTAGACGATGCCCAGACAGAGAAAAAACAGGCAGCCTGCGGACACAATGTTAAATGCATGAGAGTGTAGCAACATATAAAAAAATCTGATATCAGAGTTTAAGCAAGGCTCATTGAGGTGCACCTACTCCCTTCGGATCAATAGGACACAATCAATAAATGCACTGAAGTACAAAGAGTGGAATCGACCTGGATTCAAAGCCTGGCGCAAAGCTGAGCAGTTATTATTAGAAGAGAATCCCGCATTTGCTTTGTCTGCTATTTCAAACCACAAAAGCAGCACATCATTGTCTTGCCTCATGATCAATACCGTTAGCTAGTTTATTATGTCTGGCATGACCCATAAAGTACAAAATGAATTATGCACACAACTCTCCACAAGGTGGAAGCATTGCACTTTTTTGTCGCATATTTAATTAATGCTTTTGATGTGTGTGGGATAACGTGTGTCTTACCCAAAAGATGTGTCCAAATATTGCCCGTTTCTGTGTGGATTCTAAAGATGCTCTTGAAACAAGCTCTGAAAGAGGGCATGGGTGGCCGATGCCCATGCAAAAGGAAGTCGTTATCCTTCAGCCAATCAGGGAGGACGTCGTGAGGAATGACACGCCATCTGCCCTCCCACATCTAAGAGAGAAGATTAAAAACACTGCGTTAGCATGGAAGCAACACTGCAGTTTTGAGCAGAAAACACATCTGGCCACTCTCTGCGGTGTCTTTATCACCAACTCGGGTCAGCATTACTGGCTGGCATGAGAAAAGCCCTCTACAGAAAGTAATTATACAGTGGGTGCATAAATATAAGAGAGAACCAGAGTGAGATATGTGCATTACAGTCATTGTGAGTTGAGGAACAAGCAGAAATTGCATGTTTGAGGAGCCAGAAATAAACGTAATGTACTGACCAATGGTGTTAACTAATAAACTACCACCGCGATAAAGTAATAGCAAACTCCAAAACAAACTGGACTCGCTAGGATTCCTCAAAAGCTTCTCAAAAGTATGCACCATGCTTTTAAAACAGCTAAAACCGTGACTCTATGCTACCTTTTTCTGTGCTTGTTCCCATTAAGTGACATTTTCTTTTGTCACTTTGATGATATTGAATTTATATTTGCTTAGAGATGTTTTTTTATTAGATGTAGAGTGGTCCACTTTACAGAGATATTTAAAAAAAAAGTAGGAAATGAAAATAAAATAGAAAAAAAAAAACAGTGACTACAGAAAAAGAGGCAGACGGCCGATGACCACATTACGAAGGTTGTTTAAGGAGCAACGCATTATTAGCTCATGTACGGCTGAGTTTGTCATGGGGAAAAAAATCTGGATAAAAGGCACAAAGGTTCATTGATGCATTACATCAATTTGTAATCGAAATGTACTTGCTCAGTGCACAAACGAGCTTTATAGAGTTTGCTTGTATGTGCGATCATTTATAAGACGACGTACAGATTCTTTTTCTGCACTATAAAAAGGTGCCTAAACTAAAATTAAACTCAGAAATCTGCTTTAGCAAAACGTCTCGAAATATGAACACAATTTGAGACGGGATCTTGTTTCTATATAATATTATTTATTATTGATATTATTTCAATGATCTGGTTGTTTAGAAGTCTGTAAAATGTTGCCGTTAAACTTCATCAGAGTGAAGTAGTCCACTATGACCTCAGCAAGTTGCTGGGAATAAATTCGCACTTGTTATGTTTGTTTTTACACCCAACATCAGCACACTGTCCTACTTCAAATGTAAGAAATAGCAGAGGTTGGCGGAGTTCCATTTCTTATCCGTACCCCTTGAACCAACAGTTGAAACATATGCGTCTATGCATTGGGACACCCCTACGAAGCCATAGTCGTCATCTAAACAGCTTTGAAGAGTCCAAATCACCAGTCTCAAGTTTTTAAAATGTGAAAATATGACCAATGAAACCAACAAGCCATAAACAAATCTTTTGTGCAATGTTAATGTTGTTAGGCTAATAATAGTGCATAATACCTGTAAAAATTCTGTTTTTTTGTGATTTAAATTAATTTTACTGACATGGGACAGGAAATGTATCATGTTTTATTAATTTATAGTTTATAAATGACAAAACTGTGGTTCAAGCATTTCCTAGAAATAGAGGGCTACACAAACACACACACACACACGCACACCCACGCACACACACACACACACACACACACACCTATGCCTTAACCCTTCGTACAAAAAAAGAATTGGGACACCCCTAGCTCACGGGTAAATCCATGTAAATCCAAGGGGAAAGGCTAAGAGGTAGAAATGGAACTTCAATTAGCCAAAGAGAAATTAAGAACAAGGGATGGAGGAGGGATCTTAAGTTTTGAGTGTCACTTTCTGTTCCATTGGAGGATTTTGAATAAATGGCTTGTAAATGCTACAAACTGGATAAAACAAAAACAATTCACAGCTTTTTTTCCCCTTTTTGTGTACTCAACTTTCTGTAGTTAATGATAATATGAACTAAAAAACACGTTCAAAATAAATGTTTTGTTTTGTTTTTGAGAGACAACACATGTTTGTAAGTTTAAAAAAAGGAACTGACCCATTATTTTGCCATTTAACTTTTTTTTCATATATTATAAATTGTTATGATAATACGAACAAATTAAAGTTTGTTTGCGAAATACAGTCACCTTCAAATCCCCAAAATAAAACAATTATAGTTTATTCAACTTCACAGTCAACTTTATTAATTAAAACAAGTAAAAAAACGCAAAATTATTTTACTTGACTAGGAACACAATTATGTCAAATGTCTGTGTTGCCTGGGTACCCGAGTGCTGATTCTGAATGGCACTGATTGGATGTGGTTTGGCACATCAGAGAGGAAAGGAAGAAGGCGTTAAAGCAGAAGTGGATCTGGAAACATCCTCAACTTCAGCTGAATTTCAAGGCAAAAAACTACAGCACGCTGCACAAAGGACAGCTTTCAGTTCCTGTTCCTCCCCACCTGGGAGTCTCTCAACGCAAGATGGGAGTCAGCTTTGGCAAAGAACACTTCTGTATTTGGACAGCGACTTGCTGGAATGAAGGCAGCTGGGAGCACTTAGCTTGGGTCAGGTGTGCTGATGTCATCTGTTTAAGATCAGCGTACGGTGCTCCACATGTAAGCTTGATGCTGATGCACATAGTGTGCTTATGGACCAGGAGCTGAGACCTAGCTGTATTGAGAGACCTGAATGCAGAAGACTCTGACCTTGTGTACAAACTCCTCCATCCGCTCCATGGCATGGTGCGCTTGTAGTAAAAGGCCTTCATCGGAGCTCTTCTCCTCTTTTTCTCGGTCCTCCTCATCTCCTTTTGCCTTTTCAGATACCACCCTCCTCGCATGGAGGCTCTGAAGCACACAAAAGAACATACATGTTAATTGAGACTTTATAATTTAAAACATCATGAATATAAATGCTGGAACTAAAACACGTCAAGAGCATTTTATTATGTACATTTAAATCCTGGCATCATCCAGTAGATGAAAGATAATTCTTCAAGAGTCTAAAGGCATTTTGTATTGTAAAGGTGTTGCTTTGCTTCAAAGCCAAGGCGCAACCCTTGAATGTATATTTATATTTTATTTACAACTTCAACAACGTTCCTTTATGTCTAAAATGTAAATATTGCTTATATTTGTTTACACTTTGAACTGGCCAAAGTTTGATGCAAAGTGTGAAGGGCATTGGAAATCTTTTTTTTTTTTTTTAAATATATTAATTGGTTTTTAATTTTTTTTACAGACAGGACAGTCGAGGGAGATAGGAAGATGGGAAAGACGACAGGCTCTGGACTCGAACCTGCGTCGCCCTGCGTAACCGCGCTTACATGTCCTGCGCACCGTCTACTACACCACAGGCCAGGATGGGCACTGGACCAACATCTACAAACGGATAACATTACTTGTGACTTATTCTAGTTACATGTACACAAAGTATAGTTACGGTTCATATACAGTACATACTAAGCAATACATGTCTGTCTTTTCATATTTGTTTGCATGTGTTCAATTAAATTGTATAACTGGGATCATATTTTGTGTGTGCAAAAGTTAGATAAAAATAAGTTCGCAACTTAAAGGCAGGCAGTTTTCTGGGAGCCCATTCAAATTCACCAAGATACTTACGATCCTCTGCAATGGACTGACGACCTGTGTAGGGTGTTCCCCCACCTCTCGCCCCAGGTGCGCTGGAAATAGGCACCGGCAGACCCCCGTGACCCCAAAAGGGAATAAGCGGGTTGTAAAATTAATTCATTAATAAATTAATTGCGATCCTTAAAACGTCCATCAAATATTTTATTATTTCCCTCCATGTGCACATGATCAAAATACAAGCAACGAGTATGAAGAGATCTTCTGACATCAATAAGTGAAAGCTATGAGTGTTACTATGATAAAACAGGTCAAATGTTTAATGGCGAATTGTAAAAAGAGGGTCATGAACAAAAGGGAAAGGCACCGCTCATAATAAATGCCTGGAAAAAGAAGATTTCCCAGGCCAAGAGCATATGGTTATCAAGTAAACAAAGGCCACATTCTAGCCTTACTGCTGATTGATTGTGAGGTCGTTTTAGGAGCCTTTTTAAAAAAAAAAATAAATAAATAAATAAATAAAAATAAAAAAAACAACAACCCACCGCCTTTAAACAAGTTAATCCAGATGTCACACAAGAGTCCCCGTAAAAGGTCATTTAAGCACTCACTGGAATATCCCCACACTCTCCATTTAATTAATAGTGCATTGATTACTATGACCTTGCTTATGGCATGTTCTCAGCACTTTGTGCTTTGGAAGCAAAGCCCTGCTGACTCACTCCAATTTATCTCCATGCACAGCATGTGCTTGTACCAACAATCAGCGTAAAAGATCGACCCCAAGAGGCCAACAGGCATTGGCACGTCTATCAAACCTACAGTTTTGAACACACTAGGGTACATGTGCACACATACCAGCACAAATTATTAACAGTAACTTTGTGAACACAGATGCTCTCATGCATTGCTGCTGTTCTGAAGTATAAACAAACACTCGGATGCATTCCCAGGGCTGAAACACCGGCTAAATTGGACGAGTGGAGAACCAGGCAAAGTGTTGCTGAGGGTGAAAGTGAGAGCTAATGTTTATTAGTACGGGTTAACAAGCCTCGCTTAAGCAGATCAGACTTGAGCAGTGGAACAATCTGTGTCTTGGTAATCAGAGTTGACATGGCATTAGCGTGGTACTAATTCCCTAGCAGCTTTGCTAGACCAGCTACTCTTTCTTCTGGTTGAAGCAGAGGACCACACACACCGTACGGTCCTTAAGGGAATAAGGGGATGATTAGAGCACATGGATGGGCTTAGATGACCTCGAAGGTCCTGTGCTTCCAGTTGATGGCCAGCAGATGTCCTACAGAAGAGTGACCTCACAACCAGGACAGAAGAATGAACAGAGAACAACGTCCTCTGTAATTCAGTCTATACATTTGGATGGTTTTATGTCTTTTTTTTTCTGTACTCCACAGAGCTTCAAACGAGACTTAAATAGCCACACTTCAATGGTTTCTAAAATTATACAGCCTTGTTTTTTCTATTTTGAAACCAGAACTTGAAGATATCTGCATATTTTGAGTAAGTATTTAGTCTGCATCTCATTTGAAAAAAGATTTTGTAATATAATACAATCCGGATTAGGACAAATAAGCGACATTATGCTTCATACAATTGTCGATACCAGCTAAAAAACTGGATAGAAGGGGCTCTGCTCATGCCTATCCAAGAAAACTATTACCGCTTGGAAATATGACCAGTCCAACAAATGATTACTGCATATGAACACAATTCTATCCAAATTGTTAAAATCTAAAACCCATTTAACAATTAGGTTGATAATGTTAAAATATACAATTGCCAATAAAAAAATTGTTTTGAAAAAAAATTACATTATGAGCCTCGCATATTTTATCAGACAAACTGGAACAAGGAAAATGTGGGACACTTTCAATGCCAAGCAAATTCGCAAGCTGCAGAGAGGGTCATGGTTAAAAGGCCACTTGGCTAACAGACAGCTCTCATAAACAAGTGGAGGCAAGCAGAACCAGAACTGTTCTCTATTATACATGAATAACCTACTTCTGACTGCCTCACGTTACAAGATGCAAACTTATTCCTGGTGATTTACAACATAGAAGATAATAAAGGGTGCTTTTCAAAGCTTTAAAAATAAATCCTCATTAGGTCTGAGCTTCACGTTTTAAAGGTCGATAAAGTCACCTAAGAGATGTTACATAAAGCTTTTGTGAGCAAACCTGCTAGAGTTTTAGGATAATACACCAAAAGCATTGGAATACTTAACATGCTGAAACATGAAAACCAATGTGATCAAATGAAGAATTCATCAGATTGAAAAAAAAATTAAATCCCCATTGTAAAACACCCCTAGAATCACAAATTTACTTTTCAAAATATCGACTTGTTGCATGTCTGTTTTAGTCAAAGTGTAATGCTCATATGTATATAACATTTTTAAATATTGACGGAATAGTCGGGTTAACATCTTCAACTATGTAGATATAGGTTGATTTTTCCAGCCAATGCAGGCAACTGAAACACATATGACCAATCACAATGCAGCTTGTTGCTAGTCTACGGCTACTCGTAAACATTCTGGCAAAACGATGAATAGCAGAATGGTGACACAACTGTTGAATTGCTGATTATTGATGTTATCACTCATTGTGTCGTGTAATGCTCTTATTTTGAAAGACATTATTATGTTACGCTTCACTGTGTACTTCGATATGTCAGAAGAGTTTTCATAGTTTTCTATAATTTGACATCTGTATTGTGTTGATATTGTGTTGTTTTGTTCTTCTCAATAAATGCTCAGAGGCCGGTACAGAGATCACTAGTAACCATCATATTTTATCCAGCTGGGTTTTTAAAATCAGTTTACTGAGGACACAACAGTAGTGAATTGTGTTGTGTCTGGTGGAGTAAACACCAAATTTAACAACCTCACACCTCATAAAACATCCATGTAGGTTTAATAAAGAGCATGATGTACAAAGATCTAAACACTACAACCCAACACCATACTGGAGTGATATGTTTGCCTGAGCTTCACCGACACACAGTCTGTCTGATTCGCTGGGTTTAGTATGACTCATCTGTAATACGCCTGCCACCTGCTACCTATAACACTGCCAGCATCTTAAAAGCTTGGTTTAACTGATGTTTTTCCTTCCCTGATCAGAGACGGGAGACCACCTAAGGTGAAAATAAAGCGACACATATGGTGAAGACGCAACACGTACCTCTGTTTAATGCATGTAAACAAGGTGTTTCAAAGGAGAGCCAAAATAGAAAGTCAAACTAAAAATAGATGTTGAAGAATAGAGTATGTGAAACTTTGGAACTTGGAGTTCCAAAACAAAAACTGTGAAACGATTTATAAAAGATAAATTTATTCAACTTTACTCAAACCATTAATTAGCTCCACCCCTAGCCAACCGGTGAGAGGGATACATTTTAAACCATTATATTTAGTATTATTGTTAGCTTGCTTGGCTAAAGGTACAATGATGTCATTAATTCGGACCCAGAATTAAATTTGGTATCTTCTGTGGAAGTATATAAAGCATCCTCAGGGGCTGTTATGCTTGGGCTGCATTCTTCATACAGGCGGCGCAGAGATCTGCACTAGAATTTAAGATGAGAATGCCTTTTTTAATTGTATTACATTGGAATAAATTGTCGCTATTGCAGTGTGCTTAAACTTTGGCTCAAGAGTCGTTTATGTTAAAAATAGTATCAGATCTTGCTCAGATCTTTTCCATTGCATTAAACAAGCAATACATCAACACATTTGTGAATTTTTTTTTTTTCAAACTTTAATATTCATATTTATGGACCTCTTTTAATGCTATGAAGTCCAGTTCATGACCCCTTATAAGTATCATTTCTCTGTGAATTACCAGAGATCAGCAACACATTCAAATGTATTTCATTTAAACACATAAACAGAGAGATGGATTGAATGTTTGGCTTGAATTGCTAAAGCAGACACATTTTTACAGGACCTAACTTTTAGTGATGAAAAGAAATTAAAATTGAATATTCATCGTAAAAAAAAAAAACATTCTAAGCTTTATCTTTTAAAACATGAACACTGCTAAGCTTGTGCAAGCGAATCTCTTACACTTACACGGAAAATGCTAAACTCGGCCAATTGAATCATGACCCTCTGTACTGTAACTCAGGTACCTGCAAAATTTTTATTCACTAATTCTACAATAGGAGATCAATGATAAATTCATCAATCAATCAAGTAACTGAAATTATAATCATATAGTATCATGTGGTCAGCTCCGGATCTCCCAATAGAATCAGATTACCAGACTGAGGTCAAATATACAACCTAAAACATGTTATAATCTACCCCCCAATTTTTTTTTTTTTATTATTAATCAACCATCTTCTGTTACAGATTCATTGACAGCTTTGATAAAACCAGTCATTTATGTGTCATAGTTAACCATTAGTTAACAGGCTGCAAGTGAAAGCTGCCAAAATTATTTCTCATAATTTTTCCAAGTGTCGCTAGAGAAAGGATCAGATTAGATCTTGAGATAAATAGCTTGCCACTTTATCACTTTGAGCCTGGTGAGCACATGGTGAGAGGATTTATAGGAAGGTATGCTGATCACTACAGGCACTCATGTGGCCAACTGTCTGCCCATCACAGGGGTACATGCCGTTCAAGCTCTGTTGTCATAAAAAGATTCAAAATATATACCTTGCCCTCTGGGACTTCATGCACAGAACATAAAATGTATGCATCACATGCAAGCAACATACTGTGAGCTGATATTCAGAGACATTTTGGGAGTAAGACACGTGTTCATTGAGGAAAAAAAAACTACACTAGGGGTTTGGAGTGTAGAACAGGATTGGTGCATGTGCATTCTGTTCCTAGAAACCAGTGTACATCACATCTTGGCAGCAGTAATGGAGTAGCCTCAGCAGGACAGCCACATGTCTTGCTTGCTACATTTAAAATACTTTATAAGAGTTCAATCTCAATGACCTCACTGATCTAAATGTGAAAATGCACTACACATGATGCTATTTGCTGTATTTAATAAATACAGTTCAAGGAGAAATACGTACGAAATTTAATCCAAGTTATTATATTGTTCTTATCCCTTTAGAAAGCATGTTCACTTCAAGTGCCATAACATTTCCATAAAAATACAAGAAAAAAAACCTTTTTAGTTGATATTCTGTGTTTTGGCTTGTTCACTTATCCTCAAATAATAAAATCTAAGGTAATTCTTTTCTCATGCATGTCAATCAGCTACAAACTCTTGATCAAAAATGTCTGAACCAATGAAACAAAAAAATACCCTGTAACCAGTCTCAAATACATCTTGAGAAAGTGAAAAACAAGACAATTGAATTTCTGTTTCAGGGCCCGCTGTGTTTGCAAGGAATGGGGTTTGCTGGGAGTTTGTTAGTAAACTGCTGTTTTGGGTCCTGTAGTTTGTGAATTATGGGCAACTGTTATGCGTAATGGCTGCGAGTAGAAATAGAACAGGATGAAGGTGTTGTAAGGAAAATAAGAATTTTCTGTGAGACAGCCAGGCAGGAAAGGTACATAAATAAAGTCTAAAGTGCTTCGAAAAGTCTCATCTCTTTTCAAGCTAATGAATTCACCATAAACGTTTAGAAATAACAATACGCTAAACGTAGTAATCTTTTCTAAAAGTGTTTTGTTGACATTATTAGCTGATTTCAGGTTTATTGAGCAATGCTTCCTCATTTATTAGACAGTAATGCCCTCTGCCTGTGATGGACTGACAACCTGTGCAGGGTGTATCCCCGCCTCTCGCCCAGTGTGCACTGGAGATAGGCACCGCAGACCCCAAAATGAGAATAAGTGGGTTGGAAAATGAATGAATGAATGCCCTCTGTAATTTTGGATCGCTTAACCCTTCTAAGTTGGTCATTGACTGTACTTTGCCAACCAAAAACCAACCAAAAATCATCCAATATGATTTTTATGTTTTGAGGACAATATCAAATGTAAGAGTTTTAAAAACAAAGCTGCCCAATGTTGTGCCATTTAACTTTCAAATCATTTGATTAAGTAGTTTTTTTTTAGCTAAGAGGTTAACATTTTTTCTGAGCCAAGGGAATCTTTTAGCATAAATATCTGCAATTGTAATTTTTCTTTCAAAACTTTGCAAGAAATGTGGCCTGAAAAAGTTCATTAATTCACGGGGTCTCCAGCGCACATCGGGCGAGAGGTACACCTTGAAAAGGTCACCAGTCCATCAGAGGGCAACACACACTCCATCACTCACACATTCACACCTAAGGAGAATTCAGATTATTCAATTAACCTGACACATGTTTTTGGGATTATGGGGGAAACCGAAGTACCCATAGGAAACCCGCGTAAGCACGGGAAGAACATGCAAACTCCTTCCAGGAAGGTAACCGGCAAGCCTGGAACCAACAATCTTCTAACTGGAAGGCCACAGTGCTATCCTGACTAAGTAACTACACTCTGACAACCAGTTGAGGTTTATTGACAATGTTAATGCCACACAGAGTCGATGGGTGTAAGATCAGTGAAGCTTTAAATAAGTAAAAGAATCATAGTGTTTCTGTAAGTGAAACCACATTTCTTAGGGCTATTTGGACCCATATCTCAACACTGACAACATGTCAAGAGTCTGAAGGTTAGTTTATAATCAGCAAAAATTGATTACAAAAAATATAATGATAACATGATGTGAACTCAATAACTTGCAAAATTCAGAGATCTTCGTAGAGTCACAGCTTGTTCAGAGCCTTTTCCCAGTAAAGAAAATAACGACTAACGAGAGCCATGTGACATCAACTCACAAACTGAAATGTGGATCAGTCCTAAAAAATATAAATTTGCCTGAAGTGACGGAAGTGGAGTGCAATCCAGGAAAGCTGGTCTGGCCAGCTCTATTTGCGGCAGAGCAGATGAAATGTAACTTGCAGTACAAACAGACATATTTTCATCAGACTACACTTCCTCATTTAAAGTCACAAATATTGAAACAGTTCGACCCAACATGCACTGTCTGGCTCTATACAAAGCAAACCATTCATAAATACATTGCCACAAACATTATGTTTTCCTTGTTTTTAAGTATACACCAGTTGGAAAAAACCCTGTGGGTGGCTTAACATTTAACCGCTCATTCAAGATAATCAAATCCCCCACGACTGACTTTACACTTTCTAAGAATCCTGGTGTTTCTGGTTTTGTTTTCCTGTTATCCTGCTCCTAGAGCCATGTGCTGGGGACCCCTAGACATTCAGTTCTCGTTCCTCTGCCTTGGCAATAAACATCACATGTTTGGCACACTGGAGCCACAGTTTCTTGCTCAATCAGGAAGTGAACTTTATACAGAGTAACCTCAGCACTACAGTAGCCGCATACATGTGACGTAGATATGCTCAAACCTTTGGAATCCTTATAAGGAATTAATAACAGATTAAAATCAAAAGAATCAAACTAAAAGCATGAGTTCCTTTGGTTACCAAAATACTCACACAATTACATTCCTATTGCTGTAACGGGAAAGTAGGTTAGGTATGTTTGTGCATTTTCATCTCCATGGTAGTCACAGAACATGAGATAATTCTTCAGTGAATGATGTGAATGGACAAACTTCAAACAAATGAACAGACTCTAATTAAATAAAGGGAACAAACTGTGCCACACAAACACGACAACCTGAAAGCACAGGGGGGAACCTCGGAGTACCTCTGCCAAGGCCGGTTTATCAGTCATTTATCTGTGGAGTTAATGGTTTTTAGTACACCAGATGGCTAAGTGCACACATATGACATCATTGCATTATGGTAATTATAGTGACCAATGTTCAACTCTAGTCTTGTGCCATTAGTAAGAAAAATAGTTTTTCCAATAAAAATCATTATATAGTATGCGGTTAGTCTTGGGAGCTGACACATCTCCATTTTTTCTGCTGTCGCCAACCAAAAACCTGTAGGCAGGTCCTACAGTGCCAATTAAGCTACTAAAACAAAAAGACATCCATCACAGCTTGATGTATTTTTCATTAAACCATAAAAGTACTGTAACAAGTGTGTTTGGCAGTTCTTCTCTAACCTATAACTCAGTTTACAAGAGTGTATTTACAAGCATTGTGAGCTTCAGTGAATGCTTTGATAATTAGAGGGGATATTACCGGTCAACTGATGTTTTCAGTGGTAACACAATACTTTTCTATAAAGCCAAACCGTAAACATTGTGTGAGGACAATCCAGTATTTGCAAGGGATAGATCAATGGTCAGCTGTGGTTTCATCTGTATTAACGGACAAAAATACAGCTGAAACCACAGTTGGCTGTTGATTATTCGGTTAAGCCATGGTCACCAGCAAAAGTTATTAATAGCATCAATACACTACTGAAATGATGAAGTGTTAAGTAGGAATCATGCCAATTTTTTAGGCAATAATTGCATCAGAACTTAAGGTTTGTCTGACGACGGGTCTCTAAAATGCCGTACTTTGACTCAGAGCAAACACAGCTTACCTTCACGCACAATCTTCGGTTAAAGAATTTAAAGAAAAAAAAAACCAATCTTGGTTTCTGTTCAACGTGAAGGATTGATTTTATGTGATATGTTTTCGTAAAACTATTGCCAATCCACCTGCCATTTCTTTAAGATGACAGGCTTAAGCGCATTCGAGAGGGCAGACACTAATGTTACACAAAATACCTGGATTACATGCTGCACTCTAAATATTCCTGAAGGTGTTTCATCCGGGTGAGTTCAGAGCTCCATCTTGCTTTAGGCACTAGTGTGGAATCATTTTAGAATAATAAGGCACCAATCCAAAACTGTTCCCACAACGTTTGGAGCATGGAATGGTCCATAATTTTTTGGTATTGAGACACATTCAAAACCCTCTGGAACCAGGTTCCCAGCTTCAGAAAAACATGCTTACACCACGATCTTCCGCCAATAAACCTCCCAGTAACCAGCAGACTCAGATTGCCAGATTAGAGAAGAACCTATTCCTCTAGAAAAAGTTGAGACATGCTTTACAGCTGTGCATACTATTTTTTTCATTGCACTTGGTGACGTTTGTATTGTATGCAGCTGTTCAGCAGTTAACCTATCTTTTAGCAAACAGGTAAATAAAAGTCTACAGAAAATATATTTTTACAACTATTTCCTCTTACATTCAACTCTCAAACAAATCCAATTACAAAATGAAATAAAAATACACATCAGACACGCAATGCAAAACAACCATACAATTGTGTTCATCTCTAGGTTATAAGGCCTGTTTAAAATTTCATCAGCATGGCCTTGGTGTCAAAGATCTAGTTTAGCCTGAAAAGTCAGCCAGGCGTCTGCTCCCTTTGAGGATGGGATTGTTTTACATCAGCTTTGTCTGCTCACACCATGCCACAGGCTCAGCTACCAACCGCCACATGCCTCAATAACTGATAAAAAGCTGGTTGAATCAAATTACACAACCTGTGTTTTTGCTTGTGATCCACACATGCAAATTGAAGAAAAAAAAAAAACTCACTTGTGCAAATACAAGGTTATGCACAGTGACCCAATTAAAACTGTTAAAACTCTCAACAACGCGCTGCAAAGTAAATAGCCAGAAAAACAGATATTTTGTAGAGATGCCATTACAATCCTTCTCTTGATTACCCATGAGCCCAGAGACTCAATGAATGATCTATATTTGAATAAAAAGGGTAATTATAACCTACAAAAACAAATAACGCTTTTGACCAGGACCACATGCACTTCTGCAATACACCCAGAGATCAGCAGGTCACGGGAGCTATTATGGAGTCCAGATGCAGATAAGAACCTGTGATGTCATTGTAAAGCATTCATTAATTGTTCATTAGCTTTTATAAACACTCCATTGAGTTCCCAAGCGAGTGCACTTACCTTATTGACTGGGAATTATTTATAAGCAACCAATACAATCTACTTGGGCTCAAACCCTACTGAATGCATCCACTTTCATGAGGATGAAGTACAGGTTTGTGTGCTGTGCTACCGATTTGTGGGGTTTGTAGATCTTGAACCTTTATTGACCTGAGCCTTTGAGATGCGGCAGACATGAATTGTTAATTCCCCAAATTGCTGCTGACAAAGTATGCCCAACAGTTCAAGGTGTATTTAGGAGAAACGTCCTACTATTAAAATAATTAATTCATTCATTTTCCAACCCGCATATTCCCTTTGGGGGTCATAGATTCCATCTCAAGCGTGCACAGAGAGAGGCAGGGGTACACCCTGGACAGGTCACCAGCCCATCACAGGGTAACATATATTGACTCACACATTCACACATTTAGATTTTTGGGATTGGGAGGGAAACCGGAGTACCCAGAGGAAACCCACGCAAGCACAGGGAGAACTAATACATAATTATTATATTTAATAATGCTGTTATAAATATCAAGACATTTAACCACTCTATTGCGCATGAAGACCCTTACATGGCATCAATACACTGCTTCACAGAGATTTTACAATGTAAACAAAGTGATTTAGAATAATGGTCAACCAGTATTGGTTTTACATCAACTCCAGTATCAAGGGAGCTGGGTAGTTGATCAAGTCTAATTAGCTCTGAGAGAAACCAATACAAATCCGTTCATAGAGAGCAACAATTTATCTGCACTCACCCCATTCTGTGTAGGGCCGTCCGACCTGCTGCAGCTCATGCTGTCGTTGTCGTCTGAGGTGGGAGCGTCTGCAGGCTTGCTATCACTGCTTTTGCAGACTCTGTGTCTCAGGACAAAGGTGGAACCCTCGTCCACTCTCACCTCTCCGTCGTCCAGTTTGATTTTGGGTAGCTTCTGATTTTAATGCAGGGGGAAAAGACTGGACCAAGGGGACACCTTACTCCAAAAGCCTTGTGAACTCAAGGCAGAACACGAGATTCGAAGAGCTGTGAATGACAAAAACAAATAAAATTTATTATGTTGTGCTTCTCTTTATAATCCCAGACATTTTCATGATTACTTTAAAGCCATATTTATAACAATTCTTTGATCATAAGTGATATAAACACAAAAGGAAACGTAAAAGACCCTTGTAGGGATATCCTGAATAAAATGGGACTTCTCCAAAGGAGGGAGAATAAATTAAATGAACGAATTACCAAGCTTTGTTTATGAACTCAATATAGTCTTGCGTAGCATGACTGCGACCTGTGGTGATCAACAATGGTTCCAAAAAGTTCTTTCTTGGTCTAATCCATACTTTTTTGCACGTTGAACACACAGACAAACAAAACTGCAATCGCGAAAAAACACATTAAATTAATGAATAAGCGAATGTATTAACGCACTAATTTTCACAGCAGTCCTAAAAATATTCAACACATTTTAAAGTCATACATAAAACAAGGTTACTAAGAAAATTAGGAAAGTTTGTGACAAAGTTCAGTTTGGAAATTCACTGTCTGATACAGCAGCTATAAACCAACCTCCAGTTATGCACCATTATGTTTGCTAAACGAATGAGGATAGTTGGCATGCAATGACGTAACATACTTAACATTATTGTGACAATGCATCTTACATCTGAATTGTATAAAAGACTAACAGCTCTTTTTAAATGGAGCAAGCACTCAACGAAATGACAAAAAGTTCACAAATCCTATTTCCCAACAGGTTTTGAAATCAAATCTCTCTGTTGGTACAAAGTGAGGTTTGTCAAAAACGTCTGTGCAAGAACCAATAAACTTTAATCTGAGCTAAAATCGCAATGCTTTCCTGCAGGCTGCCGTAGTCAGATGTGGAAATCTCTTTGTACAAGCCAATGCACTTGCATCACACAAGGGCACTTGAGTTGAAACCAGTCAGAAGTCACAGGCTAAATTGGGGTGTGAAACATCAGCCTTATTTAATAAAGGGGAATGCTTTAGCAAGATTAATCAGAATCTCTCAGGAAACCGTACCCACATTCTGACGAAATCCAGATTAGTCTGGTTATTAGACCAACAACTGAAGTTCAGTCATTTCAGACCTCTCCTTCTAATGCTTTCTGGCAGAACTGAAGAGCATTTAATGTGAGTTGGTATCAGCTGCAATCCATGAGCAGTCTGCCAGTCACGGAAGCCAGAAGCTTCACAACCACAGCTGTGAAACCAATGGCTTCCGTCTGCTTAGAGTCTCACTCCTTTAGAAACTGACTAAACTGCCAACAGCTGTGTGTTCACAAGTCAGGAAATAAGATTCAGCCAAAAACCCAACTTTACTTTTTGAGGCTTTGAAAATGACCCAACAAGAGTTAGATCCTGGGGTGACATGACCAGACTGAATATTGCTATATATTAATCATCTATTAATGTATTTATCAAATTATTCATTAATGTTTGTTAATAAAAATGCTTTTTTTCAAAGTCTTTGGGATTTCAGCTGTTTGGCCAAAGCTACCAGTTACATCTATCCATCCATCCATCCATTTTCCAACCTGCTTATTCCCTTTAGGTGGTCACAGGGGTCTGTGGTGCCCACTCAAGCAACGGGGGAACATGCAAACTCCTTCCAGGAAGGTCACCGGCGAGCAGTTGCTGCCATTGTTTGTGTATCTTCATACATGGCAAACGTAAGGGGAAGAAAATGTGCCATACACATTCTACGGGGAGGGTGAACGCACATTCTAGGGAAACGGGGCAGCGTTTGCATATTACGTGACAGATCAAATCTATTGTCATTCAAGCACATCCATGTATACTACATAGTAGAGTTAATCAATTAAATTGGTTTAATGCCCAGCCTTAAGTCAACACCCCGGAGAACCTATAGTCTTCCAAACAACCAGCAAGGCAATTTCCATTGTCCAATGAACACTTTGCCTGCAGAAACATTACAGAGAAATAATTAAATCAATCAAGGAGCTAAGAAAAGTGCTTAACAGACAGAATTGGAAGCAAAGAGGTGGAAAACAAATGTCATTTTAAATTGATTTTCTTTGGCCACTCATTCAGCTGACCTCCTAGCAGCTGACTTTCCCGTGTTTTCCAAAACTGTCACTTCTTGAGATTGTCAGCAATTCCACAACCACAAAGACATGTTTTAATCTCTGGAAACAGCAATCTTCAGCTGCATTTTGATTTATTCAAAAGTCAATTCACACCTGAAAGAGGCTCAGTGCTCCATTACATGTGCTTTTAAATAGATTTTCTTTATAGGAGTGTGGCATCCAAATCAGTCTCTAGCAATTAGAGGAAAGTATTTTATGAGGCTAAAGGGGGAAGAAGGAACAACACAATTAGAGCTGAGCAGTAAGCTGTCTATCATCATGATCTTGCACATAGAACATTGCACTTTTGGCCTGGGATGTACTTCTCAGGATCAATTCTAAGCGTAGGCACTGAGATGTACAGACAGTCACACACATATGTGAAACACATGAAGATATAGATAAACAAACCGATGTACCTCAAATATTCAAGAGCACGTGCTTTACCTGGAAAACTTGCTGAATTGATGGGGCAATGCTCGTGTTACTCCTAACATGTGAACACTATACTGGGTCCAGTTCTCCATTTACAGAAGGCCCCATGTGTGCCATTTTAAAGTAGCCAGTTAATTTGCATTGAAGGTATCCATCAGGATTCCCACCGAAGATGGTCATCTTTAATTGATGATGTACCGTTAAGAAAAAATTACTTCAAGACAACCTACTATAATAGTTGAGTATACCAACTCATTATCAACTCAATTTCTACTTTTTGAAAAATTGTTAAAAAAAAAGCTTGCTGGCACTTTACATATGTTAGACTCTACAATTGGAAATGTAAAATTAAATGTAAAGAATTATCCTATTTTATCAGTTCTTGTTCTAGGAACTGACTGATCTCTGCTAATACTATGCTCTGGCTGAAGGTCTTAACATATATGCACTTCTTGACAAAAGAGAGGAAGCCACCAAGAGCATAGTCTGAGCAATGCTGCATCCAGAAAAAAACTCAACCCCAGTGAAGACGCACCAGTGGCTCAGGTAGAAAAATTTCAAAATGGTGGAAAAAAAAGCAAAACGTTTCAAAACATTTAAATAAAAAATGCTGGCATTTCTGTGTCAATGCTTCAATCTGACTGCCCACCTCATCTTTCTTAAAGTGGATGCATCCCAATGTGCATGGAGGGCCCACAATAGAGTCAGGAAATAACCTCTATATAGACTATATGAACCAGAATTATAGATTCAAAATAATACTGTATCTCCTATGCAATATCTCCTTGAAATATTTGCACTTAACATGGATGTACGGTTATTTGTGTACTTCCGTGTGTTCAACATGCAAAAATTTATGGATAAGACCCAGAAATAACTTCTTGTCACAGTCTGTTATATTCATGCATTTATTTTGTGCCTTTTTGCCCATTTCAGTTTTCGGAGCCCATTTCGGAGTTCCATTACATGATCGCTAATTCTCTGTATCCTTTCAGTCTGTACCTTCCCATCTGGTTACCTATATAGTTTTAATACTCTCCAGGTGTTTTGTGTTTTCCTGTGTATATGGGATGAATGTTGATCACTACAGATCGCAGTCATGCAATGCTAGCCTTTCGTATGACTATAGGGAGTTTGTGAACAAAGGCTGGTTATTCGTTCATTTAGTTTAATTTATTCCTCCTCCTTTGGATAAGTCTTATGTTATTCATGTTTTACCTACAATGTTTGCTTTTGTGTTTATGTTACTTGTTTGTTTTTGTGATGTATAAACAATATAAAAAAAAATACGGCTTTCAATCCAACAGTTAATTTGGAGGATTTGATGGTTTATTGCAGGTATGTTCTTTACATGAGTTACCGTATTTTTCGGCTCATAAGACGCACTTTTTCTTCCCCAAAACTGAGGGGGAAAAGTTGGTGCGTCTTATCGACCGAATGCAGAGGGCCGCGAAGTCCGGTCACGGCCGTATGAGAG
>SRMA01026768.1:0-110260 GCA_007224835.1 Danionella cerebrum
AAAGTCGATCTCATAAAAGTCTTGAATAGGGTTCAAATGAGCTCAGAAAAAGAGTTTTATAATCCTTCATCTTTCTAGTCAGTGTCATGGGTCTCAAAATGAGATGCTGGAGGTAGAATTTGGGTGAAAGACTAAAGCCTGGTTCAGACTGCACAATTTTTGCAGTTGCTTTCACACTGAAGAACTGTCTGGAGCAGAGAACCTTCGCGAGAAATGTTTTGAAAGCAGCACAAGGTCAAGTGCTCCAGACCGAAGCACAAGACTGGGATTATTATAATAAAAGCTTTTTAACTCATTTATTCATCCCAAAAAGACAGACTAGAAGTCCTATTTGAACCGAAACCACTGTTTATATTGCTGTCTATGCCTTTGCATGTTGGCCTCAATGTGTCTCTCTCATTGGCTGCAGGTGGTCAGAGACATTATTTCAGTCAGAGCACATTTCAAACTTCCTGACTGTGACTCCAACAGCTCCAGATATTTAGCATGCCAAATATATCACAACCAGCCTGTGACTGCCCTGTGCCCCTTTGGTACTTCACATTGTGAGATTGTGACACATACATGAGCTCCGTTTCTGGGTGATTTGCAACTCAAATTGAGGCTAAATTCATGCAGTCTTAAACTGCCTTAAGCCGCATCAAGTATTCCACAAAAATGATTAACTTTATACAGTACAGCTGTTAAAATCAGACTTATTTATTTAAGAATTATTTAAAAAATTTTCCATTTAAGTGAAAGTGTGAACTCACCTTTTAACCTCTTTAATAATCTTTTTTTAATAAAATGTCTCATCACAAATGAAAGGTTGACAACAGGATCATGCAACACCACTGGCTCATGTTTCCTATGCTCATGCCAACGCATGTTGCTCATCCATCCAAATATGCAAATGAGTCCGCAGTATGACCATGGAAAAAGGAACTTATCCACCGATAACAGCTTGATGTTGGCACAAGCCAAGCCCTCGGGGTCATGTATGCCAGTCATTGAATGTCACCTTACACCGGTTTCATACTGTACGCTACAGTTAAATCCTTACAAAAATAATGCATTGTGAGTAAACTATGGTGACTAATCATTTTTTTTCTTCATAGCTTTTAACAATGCTAAAGTGTAAGTAGCCTTTAGTGATTTCCAGGTTATTCTTAGGACTTTAAATGCATTCATTCCCATTTATTTGATTTTAATGCTGAATTGAATGTTACTGTTGTTTTAATTTGAGGCAAATATCTCTTGTAGCAATGATGGACACCTGCCTCACGTCCAAAGGCTAATAAAAAGCAAAAACAGGGACATTGTTTTCATCCACAGTGTAATGAGAAACAAAGATGCCCATGGTTACATAGCCTTTAAGAGACATTTTACACCTTATTGTAAATAATATTTCTGTGACTGTAAATTTGGGCCGGGGTATATCGTTAAATTGGCAGACCCCGTCGACTCTGTCAGTCCAGTGCCAGCCGGATCTGCAGAGAAAGGGCAGAGCTGTCAGCCCTAAAAGTCAAGACTTCATGATGAGCCTAAACTAGAGCGCCTGGTTGACACACAGCTCTGGTTTTATTCACTTATAATCTCATACGACCACATCTGCTTTGGCCTCAAGGTTATTTACTTCAAAGAGTAATCATAAATTGAGTACATGAAGCAGGTTTATGAAAATTTTAAAAACAAGGTTGCGGGTTTATTAACTGACTGGCAGGAAGTCGTTATGTTTGGCATAAATGTTAAGTTGGTTAAACAACACGTTGTAGAAAATTCAGAATTGAAGATCTTAAGATATCAAGTTTTCTTTAATAAAAAGACACTGCTTTGTTACAGTCATACGACAAGAAATGATTCCAAACATGCTTTCTTTGTATATTATATACTGGGCAGTTTGAAGGCTGTGCTTAAAAGATACAGGAGAATGTTCTGATTATAATAAAAAATAAGTTGCTTTGTAATTACAAGGTTTACGTTTAGGTTAATGGCTTTTTACCATTACAAGATATAAAATTAAGTAATCAACTATTGAAATCAAACGCAATGCAATCTTGAAATGAAATAAAATGTAACTTTAACAATTGAACCATGTTTGGTGCCAAATGAGCTATAAAAAGCAGAAGAATGCGTGAGTCTTGAGAACCCTGCATTTATCACCAGTCTCACATTCCCTCCGTATGTCACTTTGTTTTCGCTAGCTACATGCAACTTTTATTGCCACTGTAAGGGGCTCCATAAGTTGATCCAAAAACAGGTTTCGACCATGGAACACTGAAGGTTTCAGTTTCGCTTTAACATTAGCTTGATTGAATCTATGGTAAACTATGTATTGATAATTGTTAATAACAAAAGAAATGCATTTACTTGTTATAACTAACCCTTTAAAATGAAACTAAACCTTGTTACACAACGTGATGCAATCTTCGCATTTAACATTATTGTAGAAAGTAATTAGAGAGTAACTAGGAACACAATTGAACATCTCAATTTATTAACAAACACTATGTTCCATAGTGTACACGCACCGATTTGCCTGTGATACCAGGCAGTTCTCAAAACCTGCCGGAGACTCAAAATCTGGGCTACACAATAATAAAGACATCTGGGTTTGTCTTGGTCACATGGTTACTAAAAAAACCAACAGTCTCTGTTGATCACAATCATTCAGTGAGGCGGCTTAAATGCCAAACACACATCTTTTTGGCTGTTTTTTTAAAATGGTTATGTAGGTAAACATTGCCTACAAAGCATCTTACATATGTATTTGACAATTTGAGAGTTTTGGGTACATTTTCTTGACGTGCAGTTTTAATGCTAGGCTTTTGTCTTTTCTTGTATTTTCAGGTGGTGTTGTGCAAGTTCCACTCAGTGTTTCTTTCTCAGAAAGGTCAAGTGTATACCTGTGGCCATGGACATGGTGGACGACTTGGACACGGAGATGAAAACACATGTCTGGTAATATTTTAAGGCATATTTTCCATTGAATGTAATAAAATAAACTTTATTCAGAGAGGGACCAAATGCTCTCTGTGTATAGTTAAAATAGCTGAGTTGAAGATTTGAGGTTTATGTAGAATACATTTTTTTGTGGGAGTGGGCATGAACAGTACTGTAAAAAAATTAACGTTTTTATCAAAGTAATTTCTGAATATGTCTAATTTTGTGAAGGTTGTTCTTTACAAGGAAAGGAAAATATTTTGAAAGAAAAAAATGCTATTTGTTGTAAATGTTCAGGTTCCTCGAATGGTGGAGGGGCTTCTGTCCCATCACTGCTCCCAGGTCGCAGCAGCTCGAGATCACACTGTTGTTCTTACTGAGGAGGGCTACGTCTACACTTTCGGTCTAAACACACACCATCAGCTGGGTCTCGCTCCTCCTCCTGCATCCAGCCATGTACCAAAACAGGTATTTAAGACACATCTTAAACCACTGCTTTTGGGTCCTTAATGATTTAATCTGTTTGAAAATTCTTTAAAAGTTGCAGTCAGCCATTTCCTTTCCCATGCTTCCATCTCTTAACGCACGCAGTGCACTGAGAAATGCAGACATTTGGGGACTTGACTTTTTTTTTTCCTAACGGGACACAGGTCACATGTAAGTCGCTGAAAGGCAGGTGTGTGATGGGAGTTGTGGCCGGCAGGTTTCACACCGTTCTATGGACACGGGACTCTGTGTACACTTTTGGATTAAATGGAGGACAACTTGGTAAGAAACGAGGAACCGCTCTGTTTATTAATCAATTACAAAACTGAAATCTTGAAAAACGCTGACTGGACTTGTTTTAACATCAAGGACACTGTTTCTTTTTATTCAATTCTTATTTTTCTTTATGTTTGACAAGTTAATGAAAAGGTCTATGCATATTAATACCAGGTGCTGTACATAAATATGTTTTATTTCTTTATGAAATTTAAGTCAAATGTAAAAAAGCTTTTATTTAAGGTAGGCCTTTTTTTGTTTGTTTATTAATTTTTGTACATTTTCACATAATTTTTTGGAAATATTTTATAAAAGTTTCACATTTTTGTTTTTCAATTTTTAGATGACAGAATCTAAACAACTGTAGTTGACATTTTTTTTGCCAGTTTTAAGTGTATTTTAATCAGTTGAGTTCATTTTTTTCCATTTATTTATTATTGCTATGAACATAGCTGTAGTGGTGAGCTGAGTCATTAAGCATTGAAGCAAATATATATAACAAAAAACAAAAGGATGCGGCCGCATTGTAATGAGCAGTCTGCATGGGTTCAGTGCTTCAATCATAATCTCATGATGTTGTGAGCAAAGCAACAGTTTAAACCGTTCTCTCAGCTTACCAAAACTGTCTGGAATAAGTTTTGGAATTTTCAACTGTGTTTTTCTGGCAACAAACATTTCACTAAACTAAGTTATTTAAGCAATTTTACCACAACATCCACTTGATAACATTTGTGCTCATTCCCTTTGTGATCTTTTCAGGTTACCTTCTGGAGCCCAATGGGGAAAAGTGCGTGACCGTTCCCAGACAGGTTTCTGCTCTGCACCATAAAGATGTAAGCATCTCGATGGTTGCCGCCAGCAATGGAGCTACATTGTGCGTGACTGAGAAGGGAGACGTGTACCTACTGGCTGATTATCAGTGCAAGAAACTGGCTTCCAAGTGAGTAGATTCAGAAAGGGTTGAGGTGGAGGGGTCATATGAGACAGGATTGATTGCTTGATCATAAAAAATGCCTCTTTTTCAGCCGTAACATCAGCAATTCAGGGCGTCAGAAAAGCAATAATATATCATTTAAATTTTCCTTTATATAATACCCAGAGAGCACACACTGGATTTTTAGAGGGTGTAAACACTTCAAATGAATCAGTCCGTTTGTCTCCAGTAGTTTTCGAGCCAATGATGAATTTTCAGTTAAACACAAAAAGTTATATAACAAAGATGGCGACAGAGACAATGAATTTACAGACAATTGGGTTTTATTTGATTTGGAAATGAATGAATATTTTAAAATGCATGGCATAAAAATAGTAATTTATTTGAAAATTTAAATCTATAGTATTTTATTTACTTTATGTACATTGTGCTGGGGTGTTGCGACCCTACAATGTTATTGGTAACACAATTGTAAGGAGCATTGTCCATTTACTTAAAGCTCCTTATGTAAAAATGTATAATCTAACTTAAATTTCCCTTAAATAAAGTGTGTTTTGGAAAATATTATGTAAGTTTAAGGTGAAATCTCATAAAGCTCCTTAATTGTCATTTCAAGTTTGAACAGGTTGTTTGTCTTACCTTTGTGTGTCCCCTTTAATTTATGATATAATTTGTGGCAAATTTAAACATTTTTAACTGAATATTCAATGGAGATTGACTTTTATTAAAACTCTAAATTGGTTTTGTAATTTTGGATTTAGCCTGTGACCTTCCTTGGAAGAGGAAGGTTTCCTCCGATTTCCCCCACAATCCCAAAAACATGTCCGGCTTATTGAATAATCTAAACGTGTGAGTGTGTTGCCCTGTGATGGACTGGCAAGCTGTCCAGGGTGTACCCGCCTTGGATTTACTACATTTATTGGCTTGTCGTCGCCATCATGTGGCCATGAAAGGCACTGTAGAAGTAAAGATGAATCTATGAATGAAACTAATAATAACTGCTACAAACAGGGGAGATTACAGTCTTCTTGCTTCATCTGTACTGATTAAACTATTTGTTCTTCAGACAGCTGAACCTGAAGAAAGTTCTGGTTAGCGGAGGAAATCTGGATCATCGTATGGATCCTCAGCTTCTCCGTGATGGTGGAGGAGAGAAACTAGTCGTTCTTGCTCTAGATGAAGCTGGGAGGGTGCGTTATCCACAACAATGTTCCCAACTATTGTACATTTTTTTCTCTTTAGCTGTTTACTTCAACACAAAGGTGTTAAAAGTGAGTTGAGGGTGTCAAAAATCCAGTCACATGAAGAATGGCAGATTAGCATGAATTAGTATTGTAGCATAAGTAGTTTTTTCTCATTTTCGAGAGAAAATACAAGATTTTTCTTATAATCATGTGGTTAGATGTTAGATGACTCCGTAAACGCAGTCCAAAGTGCACATTGGGTAAGGAAACAAAATGCGTATGACTGACTTAATTTTCTAGTGGTACGGGAATTACGATTTGTAACGAATCTGTTACTTCAGAGTACTGTTCAGTGCTGTCATGGCTTCAATCTATCAAGAGAAGTGCACAACAGGAAGAATTGTTCCATGCAGTAAGTTAGTAAAAATGCATTCATAGAGCACTTTTCTAGAACATAAAGAGGACACCAGTTGGTTTCCCATAATTAAGATAAATGTGGACATGGTATCACAACTAGCATTGAAATACCTGAGAAGGCCATATCACCTTTTGTGTTTCGGGGAATTATCAGCATACCTGGCTCGGATGTTCACAGCATCCTAATGGGGAGGAGTGGAATAAGGAGTGCTTCAGGAACAAGAGAGGTAGACCTTAAAAATCAGCAATTACACTTTTTATTTGATCATTGTAGGTAAGCTAGAACTGGAGTAATATGGTCACACTTCCTAGTTTGTGTCTTTTCACTGCATTTTACACAAGTTGAGATCATCCAATGCTCCCATTAAAGTCCACTGCACATAGGAATATAGGAAGAGTAAAGCTTGCTACAGGTTCCTTGAATATTTGGGGCGGCATTTCTTCAAAAGTCATGCTCAATTCCAAGAAATAAAAGCAGATTAACGATCAATTGATAGCATCAGGGAGGTGTATTTCATTAGCCTCAAATGTATTCTGCAGCAGGACAGTAATTCCAGTCATTAAGAAAATTTCTTTGGTGTAAAGAAAAACAAGAAGTACTGGAAGTGATGGCATCATTAGGCGTGTTTCGGGATACATGAAGAGACTGAAAGATGAGAGAAAGGCGGTGGTTTTGAAGGCAAATGCTGGTAAAAGCACACATTGATTTGATGTGGATTTCTCTTTTGTTAATTTTTGGCATTTTCTTCATCCCAAAATAAGCATTTTCATTTTTGGAAGCACTCTTTGTTGCCAGCATTTTGTTTAGACCTGCCTAAAACATTTGCACACTACTGTATATTTATAAATATCAATACACATGGATAGAATAGTGTTTCTGTTAAAGTGATTATTTGATATTTAAGTATATAAGATGATTATTTTGAACTAATAATATAAGTATAAGTGAGCCAAGCCTTGTGGTACACCATGGGATGCCATTATTTGCATGAATGAAAATCAGTCTGACCTCATTAAGTTGTGATCTGATATGAAGGAGGTAAAGCAAGGTAGTGAAAGTGTACAGGTACTAACACTACTCTCTTACTTCTGAATACTTCAAAATTTTACTTTGAGCTTGAAATGTTTCTATGAAAGATTTACTATGCACTCTTTCCTGTTTTTAACCCATCTCAACCATTTACAAAGATCTTATAGGTTCCAATTATCTGATATGCAGGGCTCTAGACTAACTTTTTGCACTGGTTGCACTGGTGCGCCTAAATTTTTTTCTTAGGTGCACCAGCACAAAAGTTAGGTGCACCCAAATTTTCAACTGCATCACATTTAACACCGCATTTTCACAAGTTCACTTTTTTTAGTTCTCTATTTATTATTTTTTTTTAAATCACTGTCCATAGACAATATTGACTTGTAAATGATTAACTCATTTACAAGTTCAATTCACCGGTCTTCCTTTCCGCAAGATACAACCGTACACAATGATGCATTCCTTTTTGGCGATATATGTGTCTCCGTCGATCAGGAATTCCATGTACGCACTGTTCACAATTTGCACAGACGTCTTTTTTTTTCAATGTATCTGCGATGACTCCTATAAATTGGGTGCGCGCGACATCATTGCTGTACGTCGGGTTTACGTTCAAGCCATTTTTCTTCATAAGAATTATTTCGGACTTGAATTTAGTGAAGGGGAGTTCTTCTTTTGCAATATTGTAGGCAACGTTAAACTTAATTATCATCTCGGCCTCGTCTGATCTGTTTGCAGCTGCCTACCGCTGTAAAGGTAGTTCACATCGAACGTGGTTCGCGCGGTAAGCGCGGAGGGTTTCCATGTTAAGTCAATGCAAAGACGCGTTTGCGCGCGTCTGAGGCTTCAGCGGCGCGGTAAACGCGAATTGAGAGGCGCGCTTGCCGCGATAGGCGCGTATTGAGCCGCATGAATGGGTGATACGCGTGTTGTGAGCCGCGCGCAGGAGGCGGACCGGCCGTAGACAGAGTTTCGTTTTTTTTCCCCTCGAACGACGGGTCGCACCGGTGCAACCTTTGATTTTTTTTAGTCGCACCATTGAGAAATTAGGTCGCATATGCGACCAAATTGGTCGCACTCTAGAGCCCTGGATATGTATCTTTTATTACTAAACTGGTTTGATACTTCGAACCTCCGTCATATGATGTATTTTTTTTTTCACTACTAAAAATTCTAAATTAATTTTACATCATAAAAATATATATTATTGCACTCGCTTCATATTTTGCATAGCAAGTCTAGCAAACTAGTGTGTTGTTTTTCAGTTTTGTGTTTTTCAAATTTTACAGGTGTTTTGTTGGCGCTCGGGTGGGGCCACATGGAAACCGTGCCGATGGGCATACGGGCGCCAGGTCTTCATGTTGGACATCGCTCTGAGTAAGAACAGCATGATGTTTGTGACACAGGATGGTGAGGGGTTTAGTGGCCAGTGGCTCGGACAGCACAAGAAAAGTGCAGAGAAAAAAGGTAAGGAGACCTTTCTTAAAAGTGGAAACTGAGTTTAGTTTCATCTGTTGCTTTCTGATAAAATATTGGGAGACCTCCACTAGGACAAAAAAAAAAATGTATGTATTTATGTATGTGTGTGTGTGTGTGTGTGTGTGGGTTCAAAACCCATTTAATAATTCTATAATAACCTCTACTCATCAATGCGGCATGATTTCAGATGGAGTTGAGGCGTCACACGGTCACTCAGACGGAAGTAATGCTTTTGAACGTATCCGACTAGAGAAACTTCATTATGTTCATAGAGCTGTCAGCATCACCATGGACTCCAGCGGACGCAACTTTGGAGTTGTTCAAGTTGACCCCAAAATAAGGTGAGGGTGTTAAAGAATCCAGCCATTTTTGTGTTGTCATTTGTTTAAACGTTAAAAGGTCCAAAGATTGTGTTGACACAATTAGTGGTTAATTTTAAAATGGGTTTAATTTGTCATTTCAAAAATTACATCTCTTGCAAATTATCAGTGTCCAAAGGAGTTCAAAACTAGTGATAATAACGATGGCATTAAGGAAATATTTAAGGAACCTTTGCTTATAACAGAGTTTCCGCTGGGTCTTAAAAAGTCCAAAATGTAAAAGATAAAGTTGCTGGTTTTGGTATTAAATAATTTATACAGGTCTTAATTTTCCAACACACTCCAGGTCGAGTGTGCGTGAGACCCAGCATGTGCAGAGTGAGCCTGTACGTGTGGCAGTTTAACAAAGGTGGCTGCCAAAGCAAAGAAGTAATTTTTGTCATGTTTTAAAATTATGAATCTTATATTTTATGCTAGTTTTTATGTAACAAATACACATGTCTAAAAAATGTAAATGAAATCACTTTTAAGTGAAAAATGTGCCATTGTTAGCCATCTGACAGACACAATGGATTCACTCATGAGACAAACCTTGGTATTAAACACAGGATTTTTATGCTAATCCATTGCTTCGTGTTAGATTTCATGTCATTAGTGCATATATAGGTCAGAATATATTATTGTAAATCACAAAAATGGTAGTTTTAATTGAAACGATTAACAATTCACAATAAAGCCTTTTGTATGACATGTCATGCATTTGCTGATCTTTCAGAACGGTTTGGTTGCTAATCTGAATGTTGTTAATATATATACGTCCTCTTTAGTGAGACAGTAACGTTAGATGCTGAAAACACCACAAGTATACAGACAGAGACAAGCACAGCATGCTGGATTCATAATAAAAAATAGTCTGTTTGTGCCTTAATGTTTATAGATACTAGTCCATAGCATGAATCAATTCAAGTGTACAGTAGAGGTCTGCGCAGAACTGTTTTTTCCCGCTCCCGCTATACTTTCATCTTTGGTTGGACTGAGATGTTTTTGTAACTTCACCGTAAAGGATTGTGAATTACTAAAGCACAATCAACTTCTGCTGCTGACTTACATTTGAGAGACAAGTGATTACAGCAAGCGCGTTCTGTCTGTCTTCAGTTCGTACAGCCTTGGAGTTGATTGGTCGGACTCGCGACTTTCAACAAATCTGATGCGCAGTCGGCAGAGACTGCTCTAGGGTACAGAGTGGTGAACTCTGTAATGCTGCGTTGGGGCATTTAAAAAATAAACTATTTTTATCAGTTTTGAAAATAACCGATACCGATAATCGTGAAAATGCTTAATATCGGTGCCAATAATCGGTAGGGCCGATAATCGGTCGACCCCTAGTCCAGTTAGATCTCAAATTCCTACAGTTATAATAGGAGCAAGTCATTGAGGTCATATGCCAAACACACTGAGATGAAATGTTGCCATGGCAATGGTGTAGAAGTGAAGGTTAAAAGTTCATCCTCATGGTTGGAGGACTATATCCTACAATATCTTACTTGTGGCTCCATTCACAAACTCAGGTAAACCTGATCCAGACTAACTTGGCTCCCAGTCTCGATCCTGACTGAAATTTCGACTTTGGTAAACCTTGGTCTAGAGGCAGGAAAAAAATTAAATTGTTGTAAAATCATAATAAACAGGGGGTGATGTGTTCTATTAATTTGTATGCGTTGTTTCTGGTGTATTATTGAATAGATTTTTGTTTCTTAATTTACATTTTGTTTGTTGATTAAAATGTTAATTTGTTTTAAATTCCTTGTTGGGCTGGATCGTTGAATAAAAAGTTCTCTCTCTCTTGTTGTCTCATAGCTTATATGAAGTCCCCACAACCTCCCCCTCCTCATTCTCCCAGCACTTCCAGCGTCTTCTTTCTGAAGCTGATGAAATGGACAGCATCCATGACCTCACACTCCAGGCCGGCAACCGCACTTTTCCTGCTCACAAATACATCTTATGCATGCGCTCTGACTTCTTTCGGAAGCTTTTCCTCCCGGACGCATTGAAAGAATCAAACGGAGAGGTGAAAAAAAGTGAGGATGCAGTGGGGTGTGACCTCCTTCAGCTGGACAAGATTCCTCCTGAATTGCTTGAGCAGGCACTGGCATTCATCTACACCGATTCCTGCAACATGCTTGTGCATGGGTCCATTCCCATAATGCCGTGCTCTAGAGAGAGCGCTCCAAATGATACACTGATTCACAGTTTGGAGGATCTGGTTTTGGAGAAGCGATCTGCTCTGGATGTGTACCGCTCACTTCCTGTGAAGAGTCTGGAGGATTCAGAGAAGAGCAAAAGTAAAGGAAATAAACCAGGGAAGAAGGTGAAGAGTGTTGGGGAGAATGGAGGGAACCCGGTGAAGATGCTGCAGGGAGTTGCCAAAAAGCTAGGCCTGGGAAGCCTGTCAGCACGGTGTGTACATGTGTAAATTTCCATGTGCTGTTGCATGCATTTGAATGGAAAGCAAAGCACTGCATTTTTTACGGAATACCTCCAAGTGGTACTTTGATGCATTTACGTTATCGTATTTTCTTCATTTCCAGGCTTGATGGGGTGAAGTGTACTGATGGTCGGATCAGTGTGGTGCAAAAAAAGACCGGCAACAAACCTCGGTTCAATCAGAGGAAATGGTACTTTTTAGCTTCCTTTCAGCAGCTTCTGTTCTCTTTATTGAGTATAATTCAGGTGTTATGTGACTCCTCAGCTCGTACCTTTGTGATGTCACCCTGCGCTCCGAGGATGGAAAAGAGTTTCACTGTCACAAATGCGTCCTGTGCGCTCGACTGGGTGAGAACTCCATTCAGTCATCTGATTGAATTGGTTTAAATGCACAATTACCTTGTTCTGTTAAATAAGGGATACTAATAGAAAGTCACAGTTAAAAACATAAATAAATCAAGGTTCATACGGTTGCTAGAAATTTGGAAAATGCTTGATTTTTACTATAGTGTTTTCAAGGTTAGAAAAGTGGATTTTGGACAAAGTGCTTGAAACTTTCACAATATTGTATGTTATGCAATAGTTATGCTTTTAACTTAAGATTTTGCACATAATTAAAACAACTCCACTGAGTTTGGCTGTAGTAATGCGATTTTTCCAGTGATGCACGCTCTCTGTTGAAGCAAAGAGGTTGCAATTGTTTGCTTGTTGGCTAGAGTATGAAAAATACAAATTATGGCTAAAATGTGGACCTTCTCTTCCCTAAACTGGTTGTTTTTTTGCACTATATTTTGTTCGACTAGATTTTAATTGCAGTTTTTTTTTGACTTGTGTGTTTGGTACGTTTTTAAAAAAATAATAATTTTATAAAAAAAAATATATATATAATAAAATAATTACTTTAATTGACACATTTCAATAAACACTTTATTTAATGTCATATTGTGTGTGCTCGCATGTGTAGTGTGTTTTTATAGCACAATGAATTTAAATGTGAATTTGAAGTGTGGGAACCCTGAAAAAAAATAGGGACTTTCATCGGTGTACTGCAGATGGATGTGAGGTGAACAATGAACAATATTCTAGTCGACCAAGACTTCAGTTTTTCAGCTGAAAACCTGCAAAATATCACATAGCAACTAGGCCAGTGCTGTTTCTCTTAAACAGTGTGTTAAAACCTCATCAAAATAAGCCGTCATCATGTTAGTCTTGCTCAAAACATCTGTTACAGTGCATGTCAATGCATACAACATTTAGCCGCGCTGCTTGGTAAGATAAAACTATGGTAATCACTTGAAATATTAAGTTGGATTCAGTTTTTATTAGCCTCAAAGAAGTGAATTTTCAAGCTGAAACATTACAAATATTTTCTTGAATCTAATTATCAAAGGTTTTTACGTGTTTGGATTTGGATATATTGAAGAGGTTAATATATAGTGTTGTATTCCAACACATTTTAATGAACTGCTGACAATTTGTCTATTTAAAGCAGGGACCTCAACTTAGCGGAGCATTTGAGGCCTGTCTCACAACTTTCCCACAGACATATATTTCATGTTTGGTGTTGTCCTACAGCTTTGCGTGGATTGAAACAAACCGTTATATGACTTGAGCAAAGAATAAAGTGTTAGATGGATTCTTCCCATTATGAGGTTTAAATCATGGTTTGTCAGTAAACACCACAAACATTTTATTAAATTATCAGTTGCTTGAAATCTCCATTTATATGCACTACTGAGCATTAAAACACTATGACGTTCATGGCCGGTACACCAACAGAGCCACGGATGTTCACCTTAATATTTTGTTTAACCAAGTTTTTTTCTCCATTTTAATGTATCTTAATTTAACGCTTAAATTTAACAAAACATGTATTATTTCGATTGTTGTTTCTATGTTGAGAAGGAAAACCTTTCACGTGTGCAGTGCTTGGCGTAAATGAGTAGACCCTACTACATTTGTCAGAATATTCACTGTCAGAATCAAAAGTGACTTTGCTAACAAATTTATCCAAGTCCATGTTGCAAATATGATTACACCCCAATTATTGTCTTCAGAGAAAAGCCACACTTAAAACTACAAAATTGTCATTTAACCACATGTGTGTCTAATGATTCATTTCAGACAGGTGACAATTATTTAAGTATTACTCAATAAAAAAAAGTCCTTCCCATTTCATCCTGTCAGCAATGGCTCCCTATGGAAGAGAAATGTTAAAAACTATGAAAGGGTTTCATTTTTTCTTTTTCTGATGAGAAGAGTTTTACCAATGAAGAAAATTACCAATGCAGTTAGATAAGGTTGTAGAAAACCAAACGAGTGAGCGTTTGGAGTGATGGAATAATGGTCGCTCTGTTTTTGGAGCCAATGGTTTTAAAAGTTAATGACATTGTAGGTGAGGATTTAAAAAATGCATGGTGCCTACAGTGAAACATGGTGGTGCCAGTGTTGTTATGTGGTGGTGCGTGAGTGCTGCTGGTGTTGGGAGCTGCGTTTATTTGATGGCATCACAAACTCAACAATGTCCTACTCCGTATTGGAGGAGAAGATGTTGATATCAATCCAAGCACTTGGTTGTCGTGCACTTTTCCAACACCGCAATGACACATCCAAAGCTACTCCTGCATTTCTGAAGAAGAACCAGGTGAAGATGACCAGAAATTCCCAGAGTGTTTGATTGGATTCAGGTCAGGAGACAAACTTGGCTGTTCGAAGCAATAAGTGGAGCATCGCTCTGCATCCAGGCTCTCAAAGAGTTTATTCTTGCAAAATCATGGTGCTCATACAAGATACCTGATGTAGTAGCTTTTGTTGAGGGGTGTATTCATATTTGCTTCAACCAATTTGAGTAAAACTGAAGATTTTTTTATTATTAACCTTAATGTCATGGAGTTAAATAAAACTAAAAGTTTGGAAATTGTTATTTTGTTCATTGAGCTACTGATTAAATCCATACTTGTTAAAGGGAGTGCACTCTTGTACTGAGCATAGCTTTAGAGTTGGAAATGGTTTGCATTTTTGCAAAGGTTTAGACTATTTTAAAAGATTTAAAATAATAAATAATATTTATATTAATTTAGTACACTTTTGTTCCTTTCTCTGTTCTAGAGTATTTCAACAGCATGTTTGGCAGCTCCTGGATAGAGGTATGATGGATCCCCATGAAGAGATTTTGGATTTCTGAGTTGACCCTAAAACTTTGATTTTGTTTCTTTCATTGAACTTTAGAGAAGATTTTGGACATTTTGGAAGCCATTTAACAATATTTTCCACAATATATTTTACAAAGTGTAGATGTTAGTAGCTGTAGCTTCTACAACAGGTTTTCAACCAAAATATAATTGTATAATTATTTAACACATACTTGAGAGCTATGAATCAAATCAACACCCTTTGGATTTACAAAACACTCGCTCTGGTTGCTGACTGCTGCCCCCGTGGTTTCCATCCACAGAACGTGAATATAACATTCCAACATTCTTCAAATATACCTTTTTTATTGAAAACAAAAAATAAATACTGGGATGCTTGAGCTGTGTGAATTGGAAATCATTTGACCATAAAAAGAGATCTCCTTCTCTCAGGCCAGCAGTTGCAATGCGCTCACCCTACCCACCACGTCTGAGGTGCTGCAGGTCATTCTGGAGTACATCTACACCGACGAGTCGCCCACAATCAGAGGTGCACTATTAATTGCTTTTAAGGTTTAGTTTGTTTTACTCTGTTTTAAGCATTAGTTGGATTTGTTTATGTACTCCTCTACGCTGCTTTGAGAGGAAACATTTAAAGTCTCTCTTTGACATGACCACCTTTCTCTCATTTGTGTTTCCTCTGGGCCTTAAAATTTAAAAACTTGTTGTTCTTAAAAAAGTCTTAGTCACTGTTCTAGTTATTAAATAATGTTTATTTTTTTTTCAGATGCCCTGGTTAAGCTTACCTGAATTCTGTATTTAAAAAGTATTAAAATAAATATTTTTTGGCAAAATTAATGCTTTAAAATTATAAACATTTAAATGATCAAAAAGCCTTAATTGCAATTCTATGTGATATTACTGAATATAACAGTCACCTTGAAAAAACAGATAAAATCTTTTTGTACATGGTTGTGTTGTTTTAAAAAAAATGTAGTTACTAGTTTTAGTTTTAATTACTTAATTTCAATGTAAAAATAAAACAAGTCCCTAGTGGTTTAAGATATGATATGTATAGAAATACACAGGGAAGCAAAATTTAATTCTGCTGTTTAAAAGTATTCAGAAGTTTCCTAATAATTATTTTTTGTGTTGTTTTCTAATGTCTTTTGTTGTAGGCTGTGGAAAGAATATTTAAAAAAAAATTGTAAAATATGTCCACTTTACAATACCTTATCAAAATGTAATCAAAACATAACTTTTAGAAAACCCAATTTACTGAAACAAACTTACTGAAAAAGTTTGCTATAAAGCTAAGAACGTCTTAAAATATTCTTTTTTATTTCTCATAAAAAGTTCTCTACACCAGTTAAGCTGCTAGACGTTATCTCCTAGTAAATTTTTATATTGCAATATATTGTGCCACACTATATTCTCACAGCTCTGTGAATGTACCATTATGAAATCTGCAGAAACCCTGTCTGATGTTTTTTTTTTCCTGTTCTCAGAGTGTGTAAACGTGGAGTTTGTATGTAACGTACTGGTCATCGCGGATCAGCTACTGATCACCAGGCTGAAGGAGATCTGCGAAGTCGCCATCACTGAAAAATGTACTTCTGCTTTTTAATGATGAGCTCCACAGTATTTGGAAGTTGCTGTTGCTGTGACCTGAGGGTGTTGTTTGTGTTTTTGCAGTGACTCTGAAGAACTCTGCAGAGCTGTTGGAGTTTTCCACCGTTTATAATGCGGATCAGCTCAAACTTTCCTGTCTGCAGTTCATTGTCCTCAACATTGCCTCTCTGCTGGAGTCAAAGTGAGAGCTCAATCCTGCATCTGCTCATTTTACATTTGCTACTGGGGAAAATACCAGTTTTTACCAGTAACCATTAGTACTGCCACCTCAAAATGCATCACGGGGCAACATTCCCTCACTATTCACCCTCACATTCAATCCTGAAAGCATTTTAGAGTTTTTAATTCAAATCCACAAAGAGAATATGTATATTTTTCCAAATGACTCTGATCAGAACTTTACACACCCCAGCTCTTAATGTTTTGTATTTCCCCCTTTAACATCACAGACAGTCTCTTGGGGTAGTTGCCGATGAAGTTCTTTATCTTCTCTCTTGGTAAAGCAGCCCATTTTTCTTGGCAAAAAGCCTCCAACTCTTGTAAATCCTTTGGCTGTCTTGCATCAACTGCACGTTTGAGTTTCCCAAGAGTGATTTAATGGTGTAGAGGTCAGGAGACTAGGATCAGCCTGGAAGCTGTATATGGGATGTACCAACAAGACAACGATCCAAAACACAAGGCCAAGTCCACAACTCCTGGTGTGGCCTTGTGTTTTGGATCGTTGTCGTCTTGGTACATCCCATATACAGCTTCCAGGCTGATGAGTGCAAATATTCCTCCAGTATCCTTCCTCTTCCCGTAAATTATAGTCGAGTTTCCTGTGTCTGGAGCTCACGCATCCCTAAAACATCAAGGATCTGCCTCCGTGTTTCACTGTGGGGTTGGTGTTCCATTCATGTTGAGGTCTCTAATCTGTTTGATATATTGTCAGCATAGCAGCTTTCTTCTGCCAACTCAAGAATTCACACCGTTTTTCTTCAAGTGTCTCATTGCGCTCCTTGAAACAGCCTCCCCACATTTTCACAAAGCCCTATATTTCAGCTGAAGTTATTTCTTTCCATCCCTTGCAGTTTTTCTAGCAGAATGTTTTGTTGGTCTACGTGGTTGCAACCGAATCCCTCAGTTTCCACTTCCTAATCAGAGTTTGAACTTTGCTGATTTGCGTTCCCAGTTTTTTTTTTTTTTAATATATATATGTTTTTAACTTCCTAAATTTAGAAAACATTGCCAAATAATTTCTGGGGAATTGTTAGTGCCACAGGGTTAGACATTTTGCATAATACAAATATATTTTATAATTGTGTATTTAATTTTGTTGTCATCTGTCAATTTTACATCTTTTAATCTTTGAAGTTATACTCAGAATCATCAGATCTGGGCCACAAAATAAAGATTTAGAGATGGAGCAGGTGGGTGGATTTTTATAAGATATCTGCCCTGAGCTGATGCTGTTTTACTTCTGCATTTTATTTTGTATTCAGGTTGAAGAAACAAACAAGGTTTTTTAACATTTTAATATTAAATATGCTGATTTTTTTTTTTTTTTTTAATGAATTGGAAAAATACTGTTCGATTATCAAACAGTTTGTCGCATTAAATAATAAATAATAGCAATCCGTGGGTTGTAACTGCATATCATCTTATTAAAGATGTGACGATCTCTATAGAGAAGCTTAATCAAATTGAGTTTGACGGCAATACAAATGTACCACCAACAGTATAACTACTCAACACTAACAGATTACACTATAATAACAACTAGCTAAAGATAAACGGCTCTCAAAGTCTCTCTGTCCACACACACGCACACTCCAGGCGTCACACCAAAATAGACTCCCAGAACAGGTGATGGGTGCTGGCTTTTAATCGGTCCCAGGGGATAAGTGATTGGTTCATTGGTTCTGTTGGTCAACAAGCAAATGCAGACGTGTCTTGTCAGCAGTGGGCGGGGCCTGCAAAGAATGAACTGCAGAGCGACCAAGAAAGGAAGAAAACTCTCACATACTCTTAACGATAACATAAATGGCACTCTAGGCCCTATATGTCACACAGCATCTTGAAAATTAGCATGTGGACTTGCAGTCTCGGGAACTTTCATGCTCTAAATGTTATGACTAGTGTGCTAAAAACTGATGGAAAAGGTGCAGCACTCAAGTATGTATTTCACCTAAAAATCTAACCATAAGAAAGAGACTTTTGTGATAATTCTGGGAGTATATTTTTATACATAACAGCACAATATTTTAATGTACAACTTTATTTCTTAAATGAAAAAGAGCAAAAGGCCTACTTGGGGCAGAGTAAACAAATGTGTAATATGTTTCATCAGGGCCCTGGAGACTCTGAGTGAAGAGCTGCTGCTTGACATCTCGGTTGCTTACCGTAAAATGGTGAGGATGCACCATCCATCTGACGTGTCACTAGCCCTCTATTCAGAAAACCAGACTCAGTCTCTTCTCTTCCTCAGATTCCGGCCATGCAGAGACGCATCATCACACCGTATGCTGATGCTCCTGATCTCAGCGCTTACGAGGATCAAGAGTGGGACTCTGCTGTGGACTGCAGAAGCAGCTCTGAGACAAATCTCTCCAAGTTTGTGCATCTCTCGTAAAAAATCTGGACGAAACTCTGTAATGTGTCCTGGAGCATCTGACTTAATTTTTCTAGAACACTTTCTTTGACGCATTAATTTGAGCAGAATTAAAAATGGGCTTTTTATAATCTTTTTTTATCTAATGTAAATATTTGTAAATCATGGCTTAACGTATATTTTTAATTTTCAACCAGTGTTTTTGTTCATATTTGTAAGTCAGAGGTGCATTTTTTTCAGTCAATTTTATTATCTATTATTTAATAGATTTTTTTTTTTTTTGTAATTTCTTTATTTGCCAAAATTTATGTTTAATCAAGACAGGGCATATTTTAATTTGGTAATAAAATTTTTTTATAAATAAATTAATATTTTATTTAATATTGTTGTGTAACTACTTTATGCAAATGTTTGTCAATGAGTGCAGCAATTTTGAATATTTAGAATAATATCCATCCATTTTAAAGAGTTTTAATCATGATTATTTTATCTCTTGTCTTCCTCTAATTCAAACAATCTGTGTTGGACTCCAGGGAAAGCCTGCTGAAGAAAGCCAAGATGAGGGCAAAGAAAAAACCACGCCGCCGCTTGGATAGTTCTGGAGGGTACAATCTCTCTGATGTCATCCAGAGCCCACCCTCATCAGGTAGATTGTGGATTTTTTTTAAATGGTAAAAAACTGAAAATTAACCAAATTGACTGTTGCAAATTTTCTCACGCAGCAAGTTGAAGCTTGGTTGGTGCTGGCTAAGTAGGCACCTGTTCAAGATTCATCTTTGCCCTTTTTAATGCTCTTGGTTTCTTTTTATTAGCCACACCTCTCGTCAGAATAAATCTGTTTTGTTGTTATGTCTTCTCATATATTCGGTGCATCAAAAGTACAATAATACAATCATATAAACTAAACATTTTCTATGTGTTCCTGAAAGTGCTTCCTGGCTGTGTGTTGTTTCCCTAGGTTTAGTTAGTTCGGTGAAAGCCACCTCGTTGGAGTCCCTGCAGGATCTCATCACCTCTGACTCCGAGGGCAGTTTTCTAGGTGCAAACAGTCCTCAAGACCTGCCATCACCAGTGTTCAAAACACAGGTAGAAACAAAATGTGCCTTGAGTTTGTAAATGCTTAAACAGAAAATAAACTGCTATTATATATAGTTTTGCTTTTAAAACTAAATTTCATACACTGTTGAACCAGGAGCTGTATTGCAAGATGTTTCTACTCTAAACCTTAAAAATAGGTCACACATGGGCCATATTTTACTTGATGGTTAAGGCATTTAAATTAAGTATACATTTTTTTTCCTTGTAGGAAGAGAAACAAGGTCCAACATGGCCGAAGACTCCCCCTGGTACCCCTATTTTGAAAAATAGCCCTATGCTGGCTTCTACTCCTGAACCTATCCCAGTGGTGAAAGCAAGGTGTAGTACAGTGCATGCTTTCTTTCTTTCATCATGTCATGCCATAGTTCTTATTCTGAATGCACTTTCTTTAGACCAGCTCCTGTCTTGGATCTCAGGGCCATAATGGAGATGGAGGCAAACTTGTTAAATTGTAGTGCTACTCAGAAAACACCTATTTTGTAAGTCATCAAACTTACATATTTTTAAGTAATCTATAACATCAAACATGATACCTGAAAAAAGTACTGAATCACAAAGCTGATACTGAATCAGTATTTACCCAACGCATCATGAGACCAATACTAAATCAGTACTGTATCAATTACTGACTAAAGTGCTATGATACTGGTACTAAAAAAATACTGATTCAGCACCAGACTTAAGAATCACATTACTCATTCAGCACCAGACTAAAGAATCACATTACTGATTGAATACCGGATTAAAGAATCACATTTCTGATTCAGCACCAGACTAAAGAATCACATTACTGATTGAATACCAGATTAAAGAATCACATTTCTGATTCAGCACCAGACTAAAGAATCACATTACTGATTCAGCACCAGACTAAAGAATCACATTACTGATTCAGCGCCTGACTAAAGAATCACATTACTGATTCAGCACCTGACTAAAGAATCACATTACTGATTGAATACCAGATTAAAGAATCACATTTCTGATTCAGCACCAGACTTAAGAATTACATTTCTGATTCAGCACCAGACTAAAGAATCACATTACTGATTAAATACCAGATTAAAGAATCACATTTCTGATTCAGCACCAGACTTAAGAATCACATTTCTGATTCAGCACCAGACTAAAGAATCACATTACTGATTAAATACCAGATTAAAGAATCACATTTCTGATTCAGCACCAGACTAAAGAATCACATTTCTGATTCAGCATAAGACTAAAGAATCACATTACTGATTGAATACCGGATTAAAGAATCACATTTCTGATTGAATACCAGATTAAAGAATCACATTTCTGATTCAGCACCAGACTAAATAATCACATTTCAGATTGAATACCAGATTAAAGAATCACATTTCTGATTCAGCACCAGATTAAATAATCACATTTCTGATTCAGCACCAGATTAAAGAATCACATTTCTGATTCCGCACCAGACTAAAGAATCACATTACTGATTGAATACCAGATTAAAGAATCATATTTCTGATTCAGCACCAGACTTAAGAATCACATTTCTGATTCAGCACCAGACTAAAGAATCACATTTCAGATTGAATACCAGATTAAAGAATCACATTTCAGATTGAATACCAGATTAAATAATCACATTTCTGATTCAGCACCAGACTAAAGAATCACATTACTATTACAGCACCAGACTAAAGAATCACATTACTGATTCAGCACCTGACTAAAGAATCACATTACTGATTGAATACCAGATTAAAGAATCACATTTCTGATTCAGCACCAGATTAAAGAATCACATTTCTGATTCAGCACCAGATTAAAGAATCACATTTCTGATTCCGCACCAGACTAAAGAATCACATTACTGATTGAATACCAGATTAAAGAATCACATTTCTGATTCAGCACCAGATTAAATAATCACATTTCTGATTCAGCACCAGACTAAAGAATCACATTTCTGATTGAATACCAGATTAAAGAATCACATTTCTAATTGAATACCAGATTAAAGAATCACATTTCTAATTGAATACCAGATTAAAGAATCACATTTCTAAATCAGCACCAGACTAAAGAATCACATTACTATTTCAGCACCAGACTAAAGAATCACATTTCTGATTCAGCACCAGATTGAAGAATCACATTTCTGATTGAATACTAGATTAAATAATCACATTTCTGATTGAATACCAGACTAAAGAATCACATTTCTGATTCAGCACCAGACTAAAGAATCACATTTCTGATTGAATACCAGATTAAAGTATCACAAGGTCATCAGAACCTGACTAAATTATTGGAATAAATTGTCATCTTTAGTCAGGTATCACACTTTAAGGCTTAAGCCAGATATTCATTTGGGACTAGTACCTAGGATTTTTTTAGTCACCTACGGATATTACAATATAAAAAAGTGAAACTTGTGGAATTTCAGTATTTTCTGAATACATTTGTAATAAAATGTCATTAGATTTTAATTGTAATTGACAATCAACAGATTTCCCTTCCCCCAACTCTGTTGCTCATGACCAGAGGTCAGAACTATACCAATTCCCCTCCACATCATCATCATCATCATCACAATCGTTTTTATTACCCATTTTCATTAGCATTTTACACAAATAACTAAATAAAAATGTGCAAATTTTTGCTTTGTGTTTATGATATTATTAATGAAACGTGCGTTATTTGTAAGTCACTCACTGAATTTATCCCTCCTCTGCTTCATTTGGGAGAGGTGAACTGTCCTCTGCGCCCCCATCTACCCTCTCTCCTCTCGCTCAGCATCAGGGGAGGCTCCGGCACAGGTATCATTATAGAAAATCGCTTAGCAGCACAGATGTTTTCTATGCCCAGAAGATCTTTTTTTCTTCCACAAGTTAGAGTGCCGCTGCCAACCCCTTGGGTCATTAAAAATGCCAGCCTGCCCCGTTTACCCATGCCTAAAACACCATTTATTCATTCATTTTCCAACCCACTTTTCCCCTTTTTGGGGTCACGGGGGTCTGCTGCCGGTGCCTATCTCCAGTGCACATTGGGCGAGAGGTGGGGGTACACCCTGGACAGTCCGTCGCAGGACTCTCCCACACATTTGCACCTATGGGGAATTTAGATATTCAATTAACATAAGCAAACACACGAAAGCACGGGGAGAACATGCAAACTCCTTCCAAGAAGCCTCGAACTGACAACCTTCTAACCACAGTGCTACCCACTGCACCACCGTGTTGCTGCCTAAAACACCACTGGATCACAATATTGATACCTGACTAAAGAATGACGACAACAAATCAATCGCTGACTAAAGTGCTGGAAAGAGAACTGATTCTTTGAATAGCATTGACAATAAATGTGTACCTCAGTCAATTCTAACCAATTCTGAAACGATACCAGAATAAAGGATAACACAAACTGCCAGTAATAAAGTCTGAAAACTCTTTCCTTTTTTCATGTGTAAACCCCAAACCCCAAATCAAGCAGCGGTAATAAAGCCTCCCCAGTTCCTGGCAAGATATTCCAGAAGCAGAGGAAAATGAAGGAGCAGACGTTCAGAGAGGCCAGTATTGAGGGAACATGTATCAAATCACCTCCCTCTCTCACTCCCGTTAAGACCTGGTGAGACCCCTTCAATGAAAAATGAACAATATGCTTGACTGGCACGGCTGACAATTATTGTGTAATACCTTTTTAGGTCCGTGCCAGTTCAGTCTCCGCTCTGCTGTTCCTTCCGGGACCTATTAGCAGAAGAGGAAAACCTGGGCAAAGCATCACCCATCTCCCCAGTGACTGCTTCTGTAGGGTCCCAAATATGTGCCAAACGAGTGACGTTTAAATGTGGTGAGGGCAGCGAAACAGAGAAGCCTGTGAGGTGAGGAACACACCAAGTCTTTAGCATTCAATCCAACATGTCTGAAAGATTCCTTGTATTCTACAGTTAGCATATAGATGATCCTGCTTCGATCATAGAACGCTTTCAATCATCTCTCCTGTTGTTTCGAAGAAGTACAAGTAGTTTTTCTCTCCCGGCAGCCCTTGGGTACTTGGAAGCTCTCCTTCTGCTTCTACATTTGCTTCTATATTAGAGGAGGAGAAACAGCAGGAGGCAGCCCTGATCCGCAGCAGAGAGAAACCTCTCGTTCTCATACAGGTAAAGCAAGTCTAGAGAAACCTCTCCCTCCGTTAATTAAAAACATGTTTAAACTGTTAATCATAGTTTGTTTATTTCTTAGATTTTTTTATGAAAGGGAGCCCAAACAGCTAAAAATTATTTTTCATTCCAAGTTAGTGCTGGGAATCTAGAAGTCACAAATTAATTCTAAAATTCTGTTTACACGGAACCATTTTTAAAACAGTGTAATGTGGCAATAATTCAGTCACTAACACCAAATATCATTGATCGGTATCTTCCACTCGTGTTTGTCAATTTCCTCTTGAGGCACTTTGATGGTGATGTCCTCTTCATCACGCAGCAGTTCAGATTTTCAATCTCGTTCACACTGATCCACTACAGACTCGAGCAAATATACCATAAAACAATGGGTTTCTTATAAAAGATAACATTTGTGGGTATCGTCCTGCTCTGTGGAGTAGGGGGTTAGTGTGTAGTACTCTGTTCTCTTTCAGAGAAGACAGGAGAGGCTTGATGTCCAAATCTTTACTTACAATTATTAATAACACATACACAGATGTCTGGGTTACACCGTCAAGTGTTGCGTCAGCCAAACACGCTCTTCCTTGTGGCCTTTTATCGGTTCTTTAACAATGGAAATTATTTCGAGGGTAGTCTTCCATTTGCCGTGGGACTTTTGGGTGACCAGCGTGTCGGACACGAGTTTTACTACACATGGTCTGGGGAGAAAAGGCTCTGGAAGTAACATGGCATCTTATTGATTAATTCAAGTAACAAAACTCACACACTTTTATTCACTAATAATAAAAATAATAATAATACACTAAGTGATTATAACATAGTACTCCACAAAGTTAAACAAAATTAAATAGTTGGAAGATTCCTAAATTAACCTTTCAACACGCAGTTGCGCAGGCCGATGTAGATTCAAGTCCCAGGCTCAGTGTCACTTCCTGTCACTATAAATTCCTGTCATTTTAAATAAAGGTTATGGTCATAACAAAAAATTGTATTTAAAAAAATGCGGGTCTTTTTGGTCTTGGCCTTTTGTTTTGAAATCTGATTCCTCTTTATTCGGAACTGGATTGGGACACCCCTTCATAGTGCACCTGAACACACAAAATGGAGGGGAACAGGAACTTTAGTAGAAATGGACCTTTGCCTAAATGGCTACTCTGATTCCTCTTTGTAGTGCATATATATGGGACATTAGGACCGGTTTGAGCTAAAGACCTGAGTAGAGCCCTGTGACCCTGATGAGGATAAAGCGAGGGTTAAAGAAAACGATTTTGAGGATCGAATGACTCTCCTGTTGTTTCTGTTGCCATTATTCTGCAGATTGAGGAACGAGCGATGCAGGACCTGTTGCTCCATTACAGGGCATTGAATAACCCAGAAGAGCTCGTCCAAGTGGAGAGGACCGTGCTAGGACCCGCCGCCACCCCGACTTGGAACAAACATTAAAAGAATAGAAATGTTATTAACCAACACTTAAAGTAACCTAATCTCAAATACTTTACACTCAAATGCTCTCTTTGGTTGTTTTTTGTTTTCTTAAAAAATATATATATACTGGAAAAGTGAAGTCCTTAGTTCAAAGCTTTGAATGGTAACGTTTGTGCCAAAGGATGTTTTCTTCTTTATTGTATTGACTCAAGCCTCTCGGAGATGAGCGCATGAGGTTGTTTGTGTTCTGTATGGAGAGCAAATCCATTCATCTAAAGGAGAGAGAGAGAGAGAGAGAGGAGCTGACCTTTACAAATATGCATCTTATAAAAGGATGGGATTTAGGGCTGGGTGTGGTGTAAAGCTATGATTAAGAAAATATTGTTTGTTATTTTTATTACCTCACGGTTGGGTAATGTTCACTAGTGAGAAGTGCAGTGGCATGCAATAAAAAGCTGAATGTTGCATCACATGTGGTTTTATGTCTTCAGATACCTCAGACAGGGTTTATTTATCTTTGCTTCACAGAAACAACCATTTCACCCGTCGTACAACTTGATCAGGCACAATATCAGTCGATCACAGAGAGAACGAAAACCACCTCCGCCCTGGTCTCTTGCTAAAAACTACAGCTGCCTCACTCGGTCCGAACAGTTGTACTGGTTTCCCATTCAATCGTGTTCATTTCTACAGTCTTCTGTTAAACCTACGTTCTCATCCGTTCTCCAACTCACTCATCTGCTCTGTTTGCTCACTCTCTGGATCAAGCTAAAGCAGTACAGAGTACTTTATACTTCCTTTGTTTTTGTTTTACAATTTTTAAATGAATGAAAATAGGGAAACAAACTAAACACATGTTCTGTAACTGGTAAAAAAATGTAGAAAAACAAACTATTGTTCTTCAGTTAGTACTCAATCAAATGATCAAAACATGGTCACAAAGGGCTACAATAAATTGTATTTATGCACATATTTTTATCTAAGTTTGCCTAAATTCAACTTTAAAATGTTCAACAGCCAATCGGAAACCTGCATGCAACCTTAGATTGCTCAAGAGACAATCAGAACCCAGCGTTCAACCTTTGAATTTTCAACAGCCAATCAGAACCCAGTATTCAAACTTAGATTGCTCAAGTGAATCAGAACCCAGCTATCAACCTTTGAATGTTCAACAGCCAATAAGAATCCTCATTCAACCCTAAATTGATCAAGAGCCAATCAGAACCCAGCATTCCACCTTTGAATTTTCAACAGCCAATCAGAACCCAGTATTCAAACTTAGATTGCTCAAGTGAATCAGAACCCAGCATTCAACCTTTGAATGTTCAACAGCCAATAAGAATCCTCATTCAACCCTAAATTGATCAAGAGCCAATCAGAACCCAGCATTCCACCTTTGAATTTTCAACAGCCAATCAGAACCCAGTATTCAAACTTAGATTGCTCAAGTGAATCAGAACCCAGCATTCAACTTTTGAATGTTCAACAGCCAATAAGAATCCTGCATTCAGACAGACAGACACCAGCATTCAACCCTGTTCATCTACCAATCGGATTGTAATATTTAACATTTGTTTTCAACCAATCATAATGAAGCGTTTCTTTCAGTATAACATGAGATTGGCCAAGATATCAGTTGGCTGAGTAATGGTGCTAAAATGAAAACAGTGACCTCTCGTATATTAGATGAACTACTCGACTCAGTGTTTTTCGGGGTCACTGACGACATCCCCTCTTGAGTGATTTCACCCCGGCTGCAATGAGTAAATCTGTATTTGTGCTGTCGTCTCGAGCACATCTTAATGAACTCAATGTTTGGTGTGATCTGATTAGGCAGAAGCTCTTTTCCTTCACCCACTCCGCATACGTTACTCTCATCAGAGAACTGACAAGATGGTGACCCCTCCAGAAATAAGTGCGTGACGCTAAAGGAACTCATTTGTTCTAATGAGCAAAGGTGTCAGGATCAAGCATCAGGGAGATGAGGAGTGACATGAATGTTAATCTTCTGCTCATGTGAATCATTCTGAGAGTAGACATGGTGTGAAGATGGAACTGATCAGAAGTCAGACGCATCCTTTAAAATCTTAGCAATATGTGTTTATTTTCACAAATGCATGAAAGATGGTTTACTACAGTACGTGTAGAGTGAGGGTTAAGTATTTGGCCCTTTCTGATCCTGATGTCTTTTGCATGTCAACAGTTCAGAGAAATGCATGTGAAATGTTTGGGTAAATTAGATTTGAACCACTTTCTAAATGTATCTGAGCGAGAAGTATTTTAATCGCAAATTTGGAATATAAAGCTTTCTGGTTTGTACAGGTACTACGATGAGGAGCCTCTCTAAAAGGCATTCTATTACTTGTATAAAACACACCTATCCTAGCTCTGGATCTTTAACCATTAGAAAGTCTGTGGAATTACATTTAACAAAATGCAGCCCCAAATGTTCAAGGACCACCACCATGCTTCACTGTTGCCTGCTGACACTCATTATTGTGCCGCTATCCAACCTATAAATAACCTGTTGAAAGTGTGCCACATGTTCCAGCATCCCGCAGTGTCTGCCATTAAAGCAATAATATGTGGCCAGCCAGCACTGTTGACCACAGCATAAAAAACTACATGTACAAAATATTTTTAATTTTCTAATAAAAGTTTGAAAAGCAGTAGATGTCTGGACACAATGAATTTACAAAAATATATGGCCATATAAGATCAAATAAAAGGTTTCTGGTCGCGTGGCCGGCCATCTTTTGGAACTATATGGTCCTTCATCTTGCCCTTTACCTTCATTTAAAAAGATTTGGGACACTCCTTCACCTCGAATGAACATGCAAAACAGAGGAGTAATAAACTAACGCTGGAACCATAAAAACATCTGAACTGACAAGATTTGGCCAGTGGCGTGGTGGTTGGTGCACTAGACATATACACAGTAATGCAAGACGTAGAGGGTTCAAATCTGTTGTCGTTTCCCATGCACCCTCTCTCCACCCGCTTCTTTTATCCTTTCACTACTTACTTTCCTGTCTGTCCAAAATAAAGGCAAAAAATGGATAGCAAGGACCACCGCTTGCTGCCCGTTACCAAAATTTTGAATCGGCCAATCACATGGCAGTAACTCAATGCATCTAGGCATGACGTGGTCTAGAGACGACCATCAGAATGGGGAAGAACAGTGAGTTAAGTGACTGAATGAGGGCTGGTTGTTTGTGTTATGTCTGAGTATTACAGCAACTGCTGATCTACTGGGATTTTCACGCACAACCATCCCTGAAACGATAATACATCCAGTGTGACTGTGAGAGAGATGAGGGAGAGATGGTGGAAGGGGCGTGACCTGTGTAGCACATCAAGTCTCACATCTCTCTTGTTAAATCTCTCGCACACTGCTCCCCACACAAGTCCTCCGGACGGAGTCGGTCTCTCGTCGGCTGGATATATTCCGTTGATCATTTCTGAGTCTGACACCTCCAGGCTCCGCGGAACTGCGAGGCGCGCTTGATGTCAAGAGCTCGTGGCGTCTCCAGGGGTTACATCTGTGACGCTGCTGTAGTTCCATGAGGCAGGAGTGACTGACGCCGCTCAGGATCCGCGTCCGTGATCTTTTGTGGACTCTTCGTCCATCTGTGACGCTTCTCTGTGCGTCAGCGAGCGCAAGAATTTTATAAGTTCTGGCGCTCCTTCCTGCGCTCTTGATCCCGTGAACTCGCCGTGCCACGGTGTCCCCGGCAGGACATGGCGTCGGAGTCCTCACGCGCGCTCAGCTGGCCGCAGGTCCGGCGTCTCGACCGCCTGCTCACTGACTGCATCCCTATCCACGGCCGAGGGAACTTCCCGACGCTCCAGGTGCAGCCGCGGAGGATCGTGACTGCGGTGCGGCGGCGTATGCGGGAGCAGGGCATCCAGGTGCGGGACGTGCGCTTGAACGGCTCGGCGGCGAGTCACGTGCTGCTGGCGGAGAGTGCGCTCGGGTACAAGGACCTGGACCTGATCTTCCGCGCCGAGCTGACCGGAGAGCGCGCGTTCCAGACGGTGAAAGACTGCGTGATGGACGCGCTGCTGGACTTCCTGCCCGCGGGCGTCAACACCGACAAGATCAGCCCGAGCACGCTCAAGGTGAAGAACCGCGATCACTTTAAAACACTTGCTAAAACGCTGTCAGAAAGTTCATTAAAACATTCGAAGTGTAATCTATTTTTACTTTTGAAACATTGTTCTTGAGAGCGCAAAACTTTTTTAGCTTTTCCTAAAAAGTGCTTTAAATCCGAGGCCAACCGGCGTCTGACCCCAGTGTTTAAAAAAAAGAGGAAAAGCAGAATAAAGTAGTGATTTCGCCAATGGTTTAGTTAAAATCTTATTTTCATAACAGCTGAAAACACAAGAACTAAACAGTAGATTTCAAGAGATTTATACATGCGTTGAACATTATTTAGGAACATACATTTTCCTGTTACATTTAACTGTGGGTAAAACTGTTTAATGTCTATATTTTATTCTAATTATTTACAAGCCTGATCTCTATAATCCTATGAGAAGACACAGCGTATTAATTCCGGACAAGTTGCAAGATCGCAAATTAGTTTGAAGTTCAGAATGGTTCGCAAGTGTTGCTTCCTTGGTGCTGAGGCGATACATGGCTTTCCTGGTGATGAAGTCAGAGCAAGGGTTAGCCACCACCAACCGACACAACCACACCGTTAACTCTTTAATTGGATGACTGAGCTCTCAAGTCAGGGATATCTGCTGCTGGGATGATCTGAGGGCCACTGTTCTGGCTCGTCTATGGGCTACTAAGATGTAGTGTAGCTGTAGTAAATGGCAAATATACCATTTTCTCAAATTTGACCAACACCAGGCTTTAAATGTTTACATGAACTGTGCAAAGCTTTCAAAAATGTCCAGATAATTACCATTTAATAAAATGTATTCATGTTTTTATTTAGATGTGAGATTGAGGTTTTATTCCCCCATTTTGCTGTCTCCCCAGGAAGCCTATGTGCAGAAGATGGTGAAAGTCTGCACTGACTCTGACCGATGGAGTCTCATCTCCCTCTCCAACAACTGCGGCAAAAATGTTGAGCTGAAATTTGTGGATTCCTTACGACGCCAATTTGAGTTCAGTGTTGATTCCTTCCAAATTAAGCTAGACTCCCTTTTGCTTTTCTACGAGTGCTCAGAAAACCCCATGGCTGAAAACTTCCACCCTTCCATCATTGGAGAGAGTGTGTATGGAGACTTTGATGCCGCTTTGGACCATTTACACAACAAAATAATATGTACCAGAAACCCTGAGGAAATCCGAGGAGGTGGTTTACTAAAATACTGCCACCTTCTGGTCAGAGGTTTTCGTGCAGATTCCGAAATCAAGTCGCTGCAGCGTTACATGTGTTCCCGATTCTTCATCGATTTCTCCGATATCAACGAACAGCAGCGCAAACTTGAGTTGTATCTTCAAAATCACTTCGTTGGGTTAGAAGATCGAAAGTACGATTATTTGGCGACTCTTCACAAGGTGGTTAATGAAAGCACAGTGTGTTTAATGGGACACGAAAGAAGGCAGACATTAGCGCTCATTGCTATACTAGCCATCCGCGTGCTGGCCGAACAGAACATCATTCCAAACGTAGCAAATGTTACTTGTTATTATCAGCCAGCTCCTTATGTTGCTGATGTGAACTTTAGTAATTATTACATTGCACAAGTTCAGCCCGTGTTTACATGCAACCAGGAGAGCTTCTCATCATGGCTGCCATGCAACTGAAAATGATGCTACGATTGTTCCATCTTGCTCTAATTTTAACTAGATGTATTTTTACAAAAATGTTCCCAGTGTCACTATGAGTAATCCCTATGTCTATGGTTTCCTAAAGCTTAGCGATAGATATACCCAATTGGTTGCTATGGTAAGCAGTCTGGTTGCTATGGAGGGGTCAGTGACAGACTAAGTGATATAAATGAACCCTCATGTCTATAGGATTTCCCAAATTTGAGCTATGGTTCGGCCAAATTGGTTGCTATAGTAAACAGTCTGGTTGCTATGGGGGAGTCAGTGACGTATTATTATGTTTCACTTGTCACTACAAAGCAACCCCCAGTTCTCCATCTCTATTTACAAAAGATAGATTTCAGATACATTAAGATAGAGTTCAGAAAATGTGGTTGCTAGGGTAAACAGTACGGTTGGTAGGGAGCTGTCAGTGATGTCATTTTCAAAATTGGTTCTTGTACAGACTGATGCCCTTCCTCAAGTGTGGTTAGACTTTCGAAGAGTTTCTCAGATTGATTTAGTTTCACACAAATTAACCCTAAAATAAATCAATGGAAAATCTCCCAGCATTCTCAGCAATTTTCAAGTATTCCTTTAGTTGTACCAGTCTGAAAATATATAGCAACTCGAGTCTGACTAATGTCTTTGGTGTCTGTCGCTCGATTGGTCTAGGAGGAGATGCGTTTAGAATTTTTGGTCTGAAGCTTCTTTTCTCTGCATTCTTTGTAATCTAAACGTAATCGTGGTTCTCTGAATTATTATACGAGTTAAAAAAAAACGTCTCCTTTGTTCCTCGTGAAAAATTAAAAGTTTCAATTTGCACACTTTACACCTGATGATGTTTTATGTTTGTTTTTAAATGCTTGACTGATTTTATTGGTAATACAACCTTGTAATGTTCACTTGATATCATAACTTGAGACTATATAGATCCAAATGGCTTTGTCTTGCTAGCTGATATATTTCCAAGCAATATCTGTTATATAAAAATAAAATAAAATCCAGAAGTGATTGAATGTTGTAAAATAAAATACCAAAATTCTTGATCATACATGGGGAAATTGACCCCTGGTATTTTTGAACATTTGCCCACAAAGCAATGATGAGACCAACGGTAGGTTAATTACCACAATGCAACAAATATTGTATTCTGAGAAACTGGTAACTACTTGTAGGATTATACTGAGAGTTACACTGTGAGTAATGTTATACAGAATGAATCCAAAAGATTGGAGAGGTCATATGCATGAGTTTTTTCTCACGCTCAATATGAAGTAAATGTACATTTTTAGGACACCAACATTGCTATAAAGTAGATTAGAGCTCACTCGGTTATAATTTTATAAAGTGTTATATACATTTACGTTTTTTATATTTTGTGGCTGAATTCATAACGGACATACACATGCGGTGAAATTACGCATTGTTCAGGGGTAGGGTGACTGCCCTATTAGGCTCCACAAGAGATTCCACCTTGGCGAAACATAAATAATAATGTAAACAGTCAGGAAGCTCACCAGAGCTCCAAAAGAAAGTCTCGTCAATGATCTCACCAAGAAAACCATCTGGAACACTCTGTAGTGTAAAGCACAGAAATCCCAGTCCCCCAGCTCAAGGGAAACTGGATAAAGCTGCATCCCAAGAACATAAACTGTTGGACACCTCAAATTATTAGGACTTAAATATGAAGAGGAGAAGGAATTTCACCAGTTATAACCCAAAAACACTATATTCTGTCAAACCTGGTGGAACCGTTGTGCTTTGGGAGTGTTTTCGAGGGTAGGACATCGACCATGAAATTTTAGGTGAGGACAGGGAATTGAACATGGTACAGTTGAGGTACAGTATTGTCCTGGACAGCGTCATTGAAGCCAGAGGAGAAAATCTTTTAGTAGTTTTAGGTCATTGGACAAGCTCCACGTTTTGTGTACCTTTAAGCGTTTAATGTTTCTTGGGCGCATTCAAGTCGATTCATTTGAACAAATCTGTAGCGAGTGATGAAAGCAGACGTGTGTCTCTGTTCCATGCCGTAGCTCAATAAGAGAAGTTTACCAGCCCCACACTAAAGTTGGTTCTTGTTAGAGTTCTGTTTAAGAATTTGCTAAATGCGTTAAAGACCACATAGTTAGAAAGTTACACGACCATTTCATAAATTGATGTTCATTCGGTTTGTAAATTTGTGTTAAAATATATTGCAAATTTGCATTGAAGACATTTTATTGGTGTAATTCATAATTTTTGTGAATCTAATCACAACTTATTTGTTATTTTTATTAGTAGCGGTACCTTTTCATACCCATTTGGCTGACGTTCTATAAGCAGGAAAAATCTGTTTAAACTGGACAGTTCTTGAGCTCACTGATTGGCCAGAAGAAATGGTCACTGCATGAATCATTGGTACAAACATGTAGCTTCAAAGTAGCCAAACAATTCCACCATAATTTTGTACGGATCTTTAACAGAAAAACGACCACTCTACGAAAATAAATAAAACAGATTTCCAAAAGATTCTCTATAATGTCACCAAGCTGAAGTAGCATAATGACGTGTCTTAACCAGATACTGGAAGATGGTGGAAACTAAACGGGTCATCCTGTTACTAAAGTCTGGAGGACATGCAGTGTTAGTGGATCTGCAAAAAGCAGAACTAAGTGCAAATTTGAGAGAATTAATGTTAATACACACCAACCCGAAAAAGACGTAAAAGAGCAGATCAGTGGCGCTCATCCGACATTTTTTTGAAACTTCGTACAGGAACCAGGAAAGAAGTGGTGCACCACAAATCTTCTTTTCTCCGCATTTTTGTTAAACAGCTCCCTGTGATCAGCCACCAACAGAATAACATTACCTAGAAGTGTGATTCCATGAGAAAGTGTTCATTTTGGGTTAATGCCTCTTAAAATGCAGACTGGAAAACAAAGGGTAGACTTGTCTTTTTTTCAGAAGATAGCTGTTTGCAGAAGCTCCACAGATGGATGCACTGTTTGCTGTAGTGGGAGCAGGGAATTCGGCATCTTCTGTTGAAGACCTGCAAGTCAAGAGCATGTTGTGTTCATGCTGACAGTGACCCTGGGCTGACCCCTAACCTGCTCTTGATTGATAGAGCTCCAGACCGACACATGAAGGGGGAGATGGGTGCAGCTGGTGAAGCTTTAGAGACAAGTCTCTCTTCATTCACTCATCTCAAAGCACAAGATATTTAAAAGGCAGGAATCCATTTGGTCCAAATGTAATCTTTTGAAAACAAGAACCGAGTAGAGTGACTTTAAATGAAACTTTTCAACGGTTTTGCATCTTTTTAACGGTTTTGACAAATGCAAACCGGTCAGCACTGGAGTAAGGAGTGAACATTAACTCGGTTTTACTGGAGTCACTGAGCAGTAAACAAGAGTTTCAGAGCGAGATGACATTTGGGAAAGCTACGGTCTGCAGGACAGAAGCTTGGCATAATCATCTCTATAGCAACCAGGTCTTCAGACAGGTCGACCTTTACCGCACTCTCTTCGTTCATGGAGATTTGATGTCAAAGCTCAGTGGAACCAAACTTTTAAAACGTTAATGTAGTTTAAAAGCAAATGCACACTAGAATCATGGGAATGCTCTAGGGTACTAGGAACAGGGCGGATGGAGGAATGGAGGCAGGGATCCTGAGGATGGCCTTGAGCTTGTGGTCTTTTCAACACGAGGAGTCTATGGGATCAGCCTCAAGTCTTTCACAATGAAGAAGTCACCAGTCCATCATCATACTTCATTGAAGATTTAACATCATTAAATACTACTCCGAAAACATGATTTTTGAGAAATGTTTTTTTTTTTAATTTATAAAAGCCTTACAACTTAAAAAAATACGGTCTTTGGCTTTTCCTTTTATATTGAACAATGGTGGCTGAATATTAATGTAACAATATTGCCACTGCTTCAGCCTCATCATCACTTTATGAGCAAAACATAATTTGCTACTGCACACGAGAACACTTCTTTAATTAGTGTTTTTTAAACATTAAAGTTTCTGTATATACATGTGTACTAAACCCATATAAAGCCATTTTCACTTGACAGTTAAAATTAAGAAAGTGGTGGATTTCTTTTGCTTTTGTTTTCTTGTAAGATTCTAACATTTTTGTTTCTTTTGCACTTCCCCCCTGAGTTTGGACTATTTTTTAGACTTTCAGAATGTTCACTGTTTTTGGAATTAACATTTGACCTCTTCAGAAAAAGCAGAACTCAAGTCTGACGTCTGACTTTTTTTTTGTTTAGTAGTTTCTATCTCTGAATACAGAATTGCGTATGTGTCTGGTCAAAATGTATTTGTTTTCACCTGGAAATGAGACTTTCCTTTTGTTCTATGGGGAACCCGTAGGTTGAATGCTGGAAGTTCTGGAACAAAAATCATTTACAGAGTTAAAATTTATTGATTTCATACAAACACATCAATGATTGCACAGTGCTGTACTCACATGTACGTATGGACAGAGCAGCTCAGAAAAAATGACCTCTAGCCTCAGTCGAGTGAAAAGAACAGTTTGCACAAAAATAACGTTTTGTCATCATTTTTCTCCACTGTTTTCAAACCCTGTGTAGACTTCCCCAATGACAAACGTCACCCTGGAAGTCTTTTATTACAGGTTGTCAATATTCTCTAGATAAAAAACGGCTGTCAAACAAGTGTTAAAAGGAAATGTGATGAGAAGATTTGGGATGAACTTTGTAACAGCACAGAGACTTTCGCAAAATAGTGTTTTTGATCCTCGTCTCACCACACACGCACACACACACACGCACACACAGAGCCCCTGTCACATGGTCCAGTGCTGTGCTGCTGCTGAGACGAGTTTGAACACTGATGAAGAGGAGCAAGAAGGTTCTTCTGTGTCACCTATCAACACAAACACATTCAAATCGGAATTCAGTTCAGACGTGCCAGGCGTAAATAACACAGTCAAAATCAAGCAAAATCTCTATTAGTGTCAAAATGACAGACTGAGGGGTGAACAGAAATTGATTTCGGTAATGTTTATATCGCATATAGGTCTAAAATAAATGTAAAAAAAAAAAATCACAACTTGGCACTATACCTTACATACAGCGCAAGAAAGATGTCACATGACCAATAAAAAAAAGCAAATTTCTTGTATCATTAAAATAAACGTTGTTTGCAAATACACAATAGCATCTCACTCAAAAGAGCCGGAGGTCACAAACATGTAAAAGTAGAACAAAACCTTTTCTTTTCCTTTCAGCTGTTCCCAGTTTAGGGGTCGCCAGAGCGAATCATCTGTTTCCACCTAACTCTGTCCTCAGTATCCTCTACTCTTGCCCCATCTAACTTCCTAATTTCACTTTAAAGCCTAAAACGATTGCAATCAATGCTGTATTCCAATGCCGTAAATATAAGATGGACCATTGCTCAAACAAGTCGAATATTTGCTTGTTGTCAGTCGATTCTTTACGGGAAATTAACAAGTGGAGAATAATATTCCTGTGGCTGTAACTCAAGTAATACAACAGTGCTTTGTTTTTTTGGTTTTGTTTGTAATAATGTTATTCACCTTAAAATTACTTAAAAAAAAAACAAAAAAAAAACGACTTGCTGACAAACTAAATATGTCTCTGTGCGCAGGTTTTCATTAATGAAAACGAGAGCGAGGACAAAAATGTTAATGAGTGGACGGTTACTTGTTCAAGATATTTCTGCTACAGACGTTTTTTTTAATAAGTTAGCAGCCTATTTTGGCCTGGAGTTATGGGCAAAACTTTAAGCTTGTTATGAATTACTAAACAATAACGTGCCTCGAGAAATTGGTGCTGTTTTTTCCACCTAGTTTGTGGCCACAGTGTGTTTCAGTGAATTTATTCTTGATTTTATTTTTCAAAACTTCAATTGCCATATTTTCTTCATGCCTTTAAATATGTAACGTGTAGAAACGGTTACATATTTTATGTACAAACTGTTTTAGCTGTACTGCACAAACTTTTATGGTATGTTCAGGGAGGTATTCTTCACACTCGGGAATCTTTACCCCTGATCTACATCGTTCATTCACTTCCCCCTTTATTTTTCACACCCTCCTATCCTGACGCAATTCATGCAAACTGGTCCATGGGAAAAACAAATAAATAACTACATAAATTCACTGCTTTCATCCAGAGGAGAGAACACCACATCAGGTGTTCGATCCCCTGGAGATAACAAAACTGTCCAGCCCACATGCAGCACCTACTCCCCTATGTGGTGGCTCCTAAGCACGAAAGGACAAGGTTAAAAAAAAATTATTTTATATATTTTATATATGCAAGTACGTGTTCTTCCGCCCTTGCTCTTATTTTTGACATACATGTGTTTATTGTGCTTGTGTTTATTAAACTTTTCATTTTTTTTGGTGACTAAAACTAGACCAAAATAGTTTTGATTTTCGTTGACTTAAAAGTGACTAAAACTATTACATTTTCTTTAAAAAGACTCACGTCTCACCAGTGGTTCAGTAGTTGATCATCTTCTTAATTGCATCAAAACACTTCCACTTGTCCGGGATGTAAAAGGGTTCAAAGATGTGAGGGAAGGGTGTGTCGTATCCGCACACACGACTGATGGGGGCCTCCAGGTTCAGGAAACACTCCTCCTGCAAACAAAAACAAGGCCATTTTAGAATCCTTTTTTAAATTAATAAAACCTCTCTCTATTGAAACAAAAACAAAACATTGAAAAAATAAAAGTTTTTGAGCATCATTCATATTAAACGATTCTCAATATGAATTAGAATTAAAAATGCTTCTCCAATTTTTAACATTTATGTTGATTTGATTAAAAAATACCATCTTTACCTGAACACTTGAGCTGATTTCAGCAGCGAATCCTCCAGTCAATGGAGCCTCATGACTGACGAGCAGCCGTCCAGTTTTCACCACCGACTAAAGGGTCAGAACACAACAAAAAGAGGTGAAACACCAGTAAAACCAACAGTCAGAAAATAGAAGAAACTGAAAAATACCCTTCAAAACAATGAAAGAATGAACAAAGATCTTAATAACGGACTGCGTTTGGGGTTATTGTCTTACTGCTGATGCAAAATTTTCAGTCTTCCTGTTTCGGTTCATGACTGGGTATCAATCTACATGCGACACTGATGATCATTAACACCTGTTTGGTTTAATTGGTTGATCAAACACCTGAAAATAATCCTACAAAAACGATTGAAGCCAAAAGGTGATTACACCAAGTATTTCGATTTTTTTCTAGCATTTTTTTCACACGTGCCTAAAACCGTTACACATTATTGCATGTATCATGACTAAGTATAAAAAAAGTCTCAGAAGTTCAAAAAAGGGGAAATACTTATTAAAATAAACAGTCCTCAATGTCAACATGTAAAATGTATTGATGTGTTATTCTGATCCAGATCAGAAAGAATCCAGAAGTAGCTCCTAAAACCACCCATAGCCCCCATAGTGTATAAACTAAAGCTCCATCAGTGAAAGGGAACGTGAACATGCTCAGTGGACCCACCAACAAAAGCAAAAAAAAAAAAAATCTCAAATAAATTCTTTTTAAAAGAGTTTTTTTGTGGCAATACCTGATATCATTTTAATACAACTGCATTTTTATCTAGATTTCAAATACCAGGAAAACCCAGATTCAAATATGAGAAATAGACGCCATCACTGCTATAATCTCAGACGCCAGCGCGTTTGGAACGGTTTTCTCGTACAACTTTGAGAATCCTGAAGTTGCAATCTGATGGGTTTGCCTTAACTAGATTTCTGGGAGAAGCAAGTGTCACGCTTGTTTTCATTCCACTAGGAAACAAAGAGCAGCCATACGTGAAAGATCTAGCCATCTTGTGTTCTCAAAATGAGCGATTACAAAGAACAAAACATTGGATTCACAATAGTGTGTGAAGTTCACTGCGTACATCCAGCAGTTTTGTTATAGACCATTATTTGGGTCAAAAAGAGATATTTGACCTGTTAAGCAAACGCTAGCCGATTTGCATAAAGTTGCTGTGGTGATTTACCCATGCAGTGAAACGAAATGCAATTGGTTGGTTGACAAGTCAGTCAACTGGGCAGCTCTTCACCATAGAAACCTACAATAATCACCAAACATTCCTAGGAAGGTCAGATTCCGCGAGAATACAGTTCTGTGATTGGTCATATTAATGAGACAGCTAAAACGAGTACAATCCTCAAAGATACACATCGCAGAATCACGATTGGAGTATGATTGAAGTAGCATGTTGTTTTTGACGTTGAACTTTGAAAAACTAACCATATCACATATCTAGTACTTCCAAAAGAGTTATTCCTTCTTCCCACCACTTGATGGCACTGTAAAGCAAAACTGGCGCATTTTCACACATTTCAATTTGAATTAAATTGCAAATTAAATCTTTTGTTTAAAACCAAAAATATCAAATATAACTATTTTGAAACCTACACATTATATTTGAAATTATTATTATTTGAAAATAAAGAAAAGATGGATCGTGTCATTCCTACTTAATTAAAGAAAGCTGTTTGAAGATTTACTTCAAGGCTTGGACAACTGGACAAGGCTTCCAGGGCCAGAGGACAATCGAAAGTGAAAAAGTGGGTATAGAAGATAAACGAATGAATGTCATGTCTAGCGATGTTTTGGAACATGATTATACTACAAACACGCCAAAGATGTATTTGAAGCTGGATTTCTGCATCGGGTAACAAAAAAATGCATACCACAAGTAATCAAAGACCTGTAGCAGGGTCACACTAGTTTGAAATCACAGTAGCCAACAGAACATAGAAAAAACAGTAAATGAACGTTTTTTTTTAATTGTCCCACACACTTTGGGTAATTTGGTTATAACTAGGGATGTAACGGTATCAAAACTTCACGATACGGTAATACCTCGGTATGAATGGCACGGTACAGTATTTATTGAATCATTTACAGGAAAAAAGTGCCAGAAGTGTTTATTAAACAGTTTACATGAACACTGTACATATCAATGGCATACAAATTGGCCATCTATCTGTAAACATTGAAACAGGAACTTCAATAGCTCTGAGTAGCTCGTGAAGTCCACCCATCTGTGGTGATTGAGATGCACTCTGCTTGTTTGAGGCTCTGTGCAACTTTCGCCTTTTTCTCTTTGTAAAGAGCTGGTAAAATAGTTTGACTAAAGTGTGGCCGCGACGGGATTTTATACTTTGGCTCCAGCATGTTTACTAACCTTTTAAAACCTTCATTATCTACGACCGAAAAGGGCCGTAGGTCTTTGTCTATATATTTACCAATGCATCTTGTGATTTCTTGTGCTCTCGCACGGTTGTGGGGGAGTGAGGCTGTAAACGCTTCTTTTATAGTCTTTTGGCCCGACTGGATTTTGCTCCTTGTATCGTCACATAACTTTTCGGGGTGATGATTTAACAAATGGCTCCTCATGTTAGTCGTATTCCCCGACTTGTATTTCACCACAGTCTGGCAGTGCCTGCATACCGTATTTTGTTTGTCACCTTTTCTCCTTTCTTATTTCTTTTCAGAGAGAACCGGAAATGCTTCCACACATCCGATTTAAAACCCGCTTTAGGTTCGACCATTTCCATCTCTTTTCTTTCGCCGCTACTAGCAGCACCTGCCATTTCCGCATTACTGGATCTGTAGCGACAACAGACCGCAAAGGATGGCCACGCCTAGGCTGATGGGAAATGTAGTTTCCACTACCTACAGTTCGCTCCATTCGCCTAAGCAAACTTTTCTCAGAAGACCTATCGTTTTATCGAGTCATGCGACCTCGGTATTATTAAAAAATTTTGCTATTGCGGTACGACGGTATTTACAATACCGTTACATCCCTAGTTATAACTGCACATGAAATTAAAGGAGACTCACTAGACTCAAACAAGGGGTTAATGTCCGCTGTGCCCTGTATGAGAGAGTGGTTGAAGCTCAAGCTCCAGGGCTGTGATTATCACTGGAGGAAATCTCATCTTTACGGCTGTTCCCATACACACCCTGCATAATGAGCAAGAACCGCGCAAGAAATACTGAGAATGGTTTACATTTCAGGTCACGAACATGCATGCGAAGCTATGGCACATAGGAAAGGCTATTTTTACCTGGCTTTATTGCATTTGTTTCCAACCAATATGCAAACTTCTTTCCATTTTGAGGAAAAACTGACTGGATGATACACACTAGTAAATTCTACACAAGCAAACTGAAATGTAACAGAACTGCATGGACAACACATTCCAGCATTCTTTTACCCTTCGAAGAAAGTCAAATTTTGCAGGGGTTAAAATAGAAATGTGGCTTATAAGGATGTGTGTAAACCATATTAAAAACAAATATTTAAAGCCCTTTTGATGCTTGTAAATAGCATCAAATACCATAAAACCAATTCCCCTCTCATTTACATTAATCCCATCTCCATCACTGGACAATAAACCAGCATTTTGATCAAGACTAGTAGCTTCAAGTGTGTGTCGAGGTGAACATAACTAGTATTGTTATCAAAAATGTGAGCAAGTTTTTAATTAATGCCTTGGATAACAAAGAAAAAAAGCAAAGAAAAGAAGCCCCTTTTGAACCGAAACCACTGCTTAAATTGCCTTCATTAGCTGCGTTACTTCCATCAGAACACATTTCATACTGCATGATTATGACTTGCCGACAGCTCCAGATATTAGCACGCCAAATATCTCATGAGCAGCCTGCGACTCACGCAGAGAGTCATACTGTCTGACCTTCCCACACGTGCACAAGCTCTGATTCCATATGATTCATGGCAGTTGCTAAATTTGGGCTAAAATGGTGCAGTGTGAAACCTGCTTAAGAGGTGTTGAGGATGTCAAAATATAAGGGCTGATGTCAGCCAGGTACAATGGGATTAGAGCTAAATTTAGACTTCTGCATGAAGCCTAAGCAAGGCCTAGACGCAGACATCTATGCAAGAGCCTCCCAAAAGTGAAGACGCAGACTACAAGTAAATTCTGGAATAACTCAAACACCGACCTGTACTAAATTAATGACAAATTGATTGACAATGAATTGATTTTATCAGCAGAATACAGTGATTTACAGGTTAATGAAAATATTTACAAAGCACATGCACAAGTTGTGAGTGAAAATCCACTCACTAGCGTTTATTAAGTGATATTCCAGGCAGACTACGCATATAAGCTTGATGCAGAAGTACAATGTTTTTAAGGGGTCATGACATGTTGAGCCTTTTATGGTAATTTATAAGAGTAGATTGAATGAAAAACGGAACCATGGACGTTCCAAAACAAAAAACAAGTTTGTTTCTTTTAAAAAAGGGTTTTATTCACACCGTTGACAAAGTCACGCAAGTTCCATTGTCCATCACGGCCAGACATCACACGCTCTCTAGTGATAGCCAGAAACAATTGTGCAGGAGTCAAGCAGAGACTTTGCATACACATTAAAAAAAATGCAAATCAGTTTGAACCCACGTCTCCCCGCGCAACTGCATGCATATGTCTGGCACACTGTCCACTTAAGGACAGGGGGGCAATGTGATGACAGTTCTGGCCACACAGGAAAAAACCTAGCAGCTGCATTCTATACCAGCTGTAACCAGTATATAGTCTTTCCAGGGAAACCTAACCGTAGTTTACTCCAAACTGATTTTTTTGAAAGCAGCTAATAGAAGGTAGGTTTTAAAACCCCAGAAATATAAGTCTATTTATTTGAATTATGTTTAAGAATCTACTTCAACTAACATTTTCAGAAATGGCAATTGCAATGAATAATGGAGTAAGGATATCATCATTTATCTTTAATTTAGAAACATCCTTGCATTTCTTCAGAGGAATCCTTATGTTTAGGGTTAGACTGGTCTGAAACTTATCGATCCAGCTTCAGTAATGTTTCCATAACAGACATTAATTATATTGCTTATTAAACCATTATATCGCTTCTAGTTTCCAGCACAAACTTCAGATTATGAGAGTGCTTTCAGCAGCTTTAACCGGAAGTTGTTTTGAGGAGGTACTACCGTACAGGACAGAATCGATTCAAGCTGTGATCCTTTAGGGTACATTTGCAGCCCCTTAATATCTGCGTGAATCATGTATTGAAAGCAGTGCTCTGAGTCAAGGGGGGGGGATTGGATGAATAGCAGTGATAAACTATTTCCCATGCTGAACTCACCAATTGGGTTGTGATTAAAATCAAAAACACAAGCTCAAGGGTGAATTTTCCTTTATATACAAGTGACACTTGGAACGATAACGAAAGAGAGACTGGCTGAAGAAGATATTTTGGGGCTTTTCATAATAGTTTTAAATCTGAATTTGTGATACATTTCTACGTGAACGCAGGTGCCCCCCAAAGTCTGGAAATAACATTGCAGATATTCCAACAAAATAGTATCAATATGTTTTAAATTAGAATTAAAAGAATACTAATTAATTCCCTTGTAGGGCATTGTGCCTGGCTGACAAAAAGAAATCAAACGGACATTGTTTCATTTGCTCCAAAAAACTACATTTTGTGAGATTCAAACACGACTTCTAGTAGCTTATTTCCAAACAAAAGATTAGGTTGTAATGACGTCTGTACATGAAGGATTCCCTTTCCCAATGATCCATTTCCAGTAATGATTGTAATCACCATCACCACAAACAAGCTGAAAAATGCTGCACATCCAAGAATTTTTCATTACATTTCAAGTAGCACGAGCCAATGTTTGTATAAAATGAGGCTTGTAATGACGAGCACTTTCCTATTAGAGTTCAAGAGGTTCACTGCTGCATTTCCAGATGGTAAACAGACTGGAACTCTGTAGTTTCTCTTTACACAGCACTGATCCTGGTCAGTTTTCTATTCATGCGAGTGTCTGGATTAATCAGGAATGGGGTCAGATAATACATGACCCAAAGAACAGAATTACCTTCTCAAGTGGCTCCCATTGGAGAACTCATTCTTTGAAGCAACCACTTGAAACAGAAACGTTAAGGACAAAACCAAGAGAAAAATTGAACACTTCAAAAACCCTCTTTTGATTTAACAGAAAAGAATATTTCATTCACAAATAAAAATAAATAATATACAGTGCTCAGCATAAATGAGCACACCATTTCAGGAAACCTTTAGTTTCCTTTCAGAAGCAACATTTTCTATAAGATACTATACAACAAAATACTCCCACAAATATATGCGATCAATTGCAAACAAGATTCGTCCATTTGCAAACACAAAAAAAGTGATTTTCCTAACAAATCAAGCCCATGTTGCAAAAATGATTACACCCTAATTGTAATCTTAGGAGATAAGTCACAATTGAGACCACAAAATTCAAATTACCAGGCATTTAACCACAGGCTAGTTACTTAAAAGCCCTTTCCATCTCATGCCATCAGCAATGGCTCCCCATGGAAGACAAATGTCACAAAATCATTTGTTTACAGACAAAAGTGAGGGCTACAAGAAGATCAGCAGTCAAAATACAGAAGCTAACATCTCAACTGATGAGAGGGGTAGAAGAAAATCCCCAAGAAGGAAAAAGCCCAACTGGAATGACACTGCATGGGTATATTCCACGAAAAAAGCCTCTTTGAAAGCCCATGCACAAAAAAAGCATGCTTAGAATTTGCTAGGGTTCATGCTTTTTAAAGTGGGTGCATGTGGTTTCAAAACATTGGAAGCTTTATTTACTCCTTGAAAAGAACTCATTAAATGTAATGTGTTTATTTTCATCTTTCAAATGTTCCAAAACAATCTTTTAACAAAGCAAATGTCTGGCCAGCTTTAACAAGATTAGCTTCATGGGCTGGAGAGCTTCACATTTGAAAAACAAAAATTAGCTCTGCCTTTGGCTTGTGAGAATAACAATTGCTGGTAATGCTTAGATTAGCATCCTGCACTAGATTTGAGAGACCACTGCTGAGCTCCGGGAAGTCAAATATAATAATAACAATTCAGAGAGACTGCACAAACACTCGGCACATCTTTACATGCACTTAACTAGGTGCAAAGGCAAGAGGAGTGAACCGCAAAAGTCCTGGACATCTTGATCATGTTAAACAGACCAGTTTGCTTTGGAACATCCCTAAAGCGGAGAAAAATCTAACTATTCTCGGTGTGGCTGGACCTGAGTGGAAACAAGACCTCAAGACAAGGCCAGTCTTTTGGAGGTTTGCTGACCGTGCAGGAAAATGTTTTCTCCAAGCATTACAATAAGAGAAAGCAAACTGACGGGGTGTTTCGAGTCAGATGCCTCATTCAATAGTCAGGGCACTGTTATAGATTCTGTGGATGTTCCATTTCTCTCACTAACCCCTACCCCATAACTATTCACCTGTGCCGACCTTGAAAGAGTCACAGCACTCTACAACACTTTTATTTGAGACACGGCTTCCGTCCACTGAAGGCCGTAACCTGAACAATTTAATGGTACAAATGTAAAATCATAAAGAACACTTAATTATTTCTTAACATTTAAGGTGCAAAATGAAAGATTATGTAAGAAATTACTATTAAAAAATAAATAGATTATAATTTCCTCTCACCGATACTCATTTTGTCCAAGAGACAACGATATGGGGCAACCAAACTTGATGCTGCTACAGGATTGGCTGTTTGCATGTCACCCCCTACATTGCTAGGTTACCAGAGAGCCTTTCTTAATGCAACCAAACCTGCTTCAAAGCTCAGTTATCCTCCAACGATTTAACTATGGCCTCTGCCCAAAAAAAGCTTACAGCTTTACCATTCGCCCCACAAAACATGCGCATACTATAACCAATCTACATTAGGCTCCACCTTCTGTGAAGCGTCTGCATATTGTAAAAGCACTATATAAATACATTTGACTTAACTTTTCCCAGCAAATGTGAATCACACTTTGATTCAAACAGCTTATAAATAAAGATCTAATTTAAAAATAAAGAGCTAAAAAAGGCTATACATTTTAAAGATTTGTACATCCTTTATTTACTATAAAAATAAACTCTAAAGCTAATAAATGCCCTATAAAAATAGGTGAAGTTTAAATTCATAGATCAGTGGGAAAAAGGAATTTTAATTAATTTCTAAAAGGTTAAATAAAACACATTTTTATCGCATTTTCTAATTCTGTTTGTAAGAGAAACTGGATTCACCCGCTGAGCATGTTCAAGCTTGCTTTGGTACGAAACACAAGGAGAACATATGACCTCAGGCAGAGAGCACTAAGCGGACAGGATCCTGTGGGTGATTTATGAGGCTGAATTTCATTTAAAGCTCGTTCAAGCTGCTCATGGACTTTTCCAATGTCAGATATGCATAAAAATGAGACAACCCTTTTATACTGGTTGCTTGGCCGGGTTGAGAATTTGACAGAAGTCTCTTTCGCTCTCTTAGCGAGAATTAATTAGTGAAATTGGTCAGAACTGAGCTATTGTGAAACATTTTGCAATTCAAAATGGTTTTCCTTGCATAAAAAATATAGGAGGCTTAAAAAACGAGGAGCGTTCCTTCAATTGAATTTAATTTTACTGAATATATCTGAACCACAAATAATTATCAATTGTTTTAAATTGTAGTTTTGGTTTAAAAGCACTGGTTCTTTTTTAGAATACGTTATATAATTGATATAATTCAATCACTGACTTATTACATCTTAAAGATTCCCAAAAAGCAAAATCTAAAGCAACTGCATGTGTTCAGTGTTCACTGAAATGGGACGAAATGCTCATTTTGGCACCTAAAATATTATAGAAAAATGTTGGTTATTTGGCACTTATTAAAAATACACTGCACGGTGAAATGCATCATGCTCCACCCATCAACACCAGCGCACACCTCTAGGCAGAAGAATAAACGGTGGGTCTTTTGACTCAATGGCAGTGGTCTAAAGAGTACTGATTGAAAGATCAAGTAAAAGTACCATTACTTGCAAAAAAAGTAAAGAGTAGAGTAAAAGTATCTGTTCTAACAACCTAAACTACAAGTAGTTAAACTACTGATAATTGATAAAGAGAAAGGGAGAAAGAGAAGATGAGCAAGAGCCAAAACAGAATGAGAAAGAGTAATATAGTATATCAATAAATAAACGAGTTCAATAAATATAAACAAAACAGTTCTTGCAAAAGTATTTCTTATTCCAAATGTCATTGAACTTGACAGTACAGATACAGAACTAGAAATGTGCTACAGTAAAAGTCGACATTTTTAAATCTACTCCCTAAATTATCATTTCAGAGAAAAACAACTCAATTACAGTCATTTCAGTATTTGTAATTAGTTACTTTACACCATCGCTTAATGACGGGTGGAAATATTGTAGGAATTCAGATGCTACAACCAAGCTCCTAAGCTTTGGTCATTTTTCACCAGTTGTTGAGAAAATTGCATGTTCCTCATTTCCAACTGTCATTGAAATAATTTTCAGACCCTCGAATAACCATCTCTCTATAGACTATTTTATGAATTACTTGGTTCCAAAGATGATTAAAACGCTTTGGGTTGAAACCAACAGTCGGTTTTGGTAGAGACTGTATAGCTGGTATCCCTGAGAGGAAACAATTGTCCACATTAAATTATTTCTCTCCATCGCGTTTAACATTTAAAACCTACAGGAGTGCTGATGATATATATTCAACTACCAATTTGAAACCACTACAATAAAAAAAAAAAAAAAAAAAAAAGTGGTACCTTGAGATAGGAATACAAAAAATAAAAAAACTCAAAGATATGAAAGGTCTCGAAAAGCCCAAACAGTTCTGCTCTCTTATGCTCTTGTTAAGTCTGATGTCGCGCTGAGCATCCGGGTCATGGCTCTCCACTCTCCCATTGACAGACAATAGTAAAAGATGCTGAAACTTTTATCAAAACGAGCTAAACATTATGTATAGATTACCAATAATGTGCTAAAAACAGAAGTTAGAGTAAAGGTGTCCTAAAAAATATTGTTCATAAAGTCTAATGTGCTGTTCTGTAGCGCCTAATGTCTCATCTTTAGCTTTCGGTTCCGAACAGCAGTTTCCACTTTGTAAATGTTAAGTTATTTCTTTTAGGACACCTTGACTGACTTTTGTTATAGCACAGATCATACCCAAGATGCTTTCCCAGAAGCGCTCTCTCCATCCCTTCGCACATGCTTTCGGTACAGTCTTATGTTGGTGTTCGTAATTTGTGAAATATCTTGAGAAAGCTGACTTTTTGCCGTAATGTTTTCTGCCATCCGTTCACCACCCAAAACACCTCCTCCGACACTTCGCCACATTACAAGGTAAGGTTTCACGTTTGGGTACATATTATTGTGCATTTATTATATTTAATTGTTTTATTATCATATACGAATTTATGGATTGAAGAAACGTTACTTGACTTTTCTCTGGTTTTCCTTTTTTTTTCAACTTATACTTTAGTTTCCGAGAGCCATTGCACGGTTTAGGAATTTTACATGTAAAACTTGCGTCGACATACAAAAAAATTCAGAATACGAAGGCCAGCCTGGAATGGATCAATTTTGTATCTCGATGTACCTCTGTGCTTACATCAGTGGTTCTCAAACTTTTTTGGTCGAGCCCACGTTTAAACCTTTAAAAGAAAAGGTTTCACCCCCCCCCCCCCCCCAATCACCCTGCCCACCCTTACCCCCCATCCCTCACAAAGCTCCCTGAACCAGGTTTCATGCTGTCCACTGTCAGCGTTTTTAGCCATAGGACACACATCAGCCTTTCCTCCTCACCAACGACATTAACAGTGAAGCCGAGAGTAAGATATGCTTCGTTATATTTTCTGTATTTAACCACGTTATCTTTCGAATGATCTGCCTGGGTCTGTGCGACTTCAGTGACTTCTCTTCCCCTTTTCAAACAGATGCATCTTTTACTCTACGTCTTTTGGCTGTTTATTTTCATTCTGCTAATGATTTGCACCTGTGTGCCCCCCCATGGCGAGCACCCCCCCACCCCGAGAACCACTGGCTTACATAAACCAGACGGGTGTTCCCAGTATGGAATTAGATTAGTGATTAAGTCTTTATAGAAAACATTGCTTTGAACATAAATACATGACTAAAAATGTATTTTTACAAGTAAATAAATAAATGATTTGAGACAGATTTTTACTGTCGTTGTTCTCCCAAAAAACATTAAAAAATGTTTTAACTTTTTTCAGTTCCATGAATAAACATGGAATCAAACAAAACATATCCAGCCTAAAAAAATGATCAGATAAAGAAACATTTATAAGGGCGGTACCATCGGCTCTTCCAAATAGAAGATTCAACCCCTCTGCATATGCCTTTGGCCAATGAGGAGTGGTTTATTCCATGTGGATTGTGAATCAGCAGAGATACTTCTGCTAAAGCAGACCACCTATGAGAAGTTAAGCCTGCCTCCAGGTGAAAAAAGCATCAAAAGTCGAACGATACTGAACTGAACACCAGAAAAGGGAAACGGACAAAAAAGAAAATGAACAGAAAAAAAACATGAATTCATTCAGAAAATTAAATTAAAAATATATATATAAATAACTGTTACGTGTATATCGGCGTCTACTGTACAGAAGAGTGTGCTATGCTACACAATAAATAAAGGAACCTCCAAATTATATATTAATTTGCATTGGAATGCAATATTTCACATGGTTTGTTTCCATGTTTTTGGGATGTTTCATTCGATTTTCAGAAAATCATTCTTAATGAAATCTCATCCTTTGTTGTCTCAATGTACAAACAAATACTGGAAGAGATTAATATTTGTTCTACTTCTCATGCTAAATTAGCACATGGATCATTTTTTAGAACTATTTCAAAACGTCATGGATTTTAACACACCACTTTGATCGTAATAATTTCAGTAGTCATAATTAAATGCCAAGTCCCATTATAAATGACACTTGTCTAGACACTGCTCTACAAGTCATTAATTACTCAGGTCTTACCTTGCAAACGGTTTCTTTATCCCAGGGAAGGATGGTCTGGAGATCGATGAGTTCACAAGAGACGCCAAGCTTCTCCTGGGCCATTGCTGCCACCTCCCGCATCACATGAACCTGAGTACCCCAGGCCACCAGTGTGACATCTCTGCCTTCCTGAAGCACCTCAGCCTGTGACAGAGGAACCAGGTATGCTTCAGTTGGTACCTGCTCCACTATAGAGAGAGAACATTAAAAACAAAGCTTTAATACATGACAGAATTAGGAAAAAAAAAAAGTCAAGCATGCGTTAGATCGGTCCGCCTGATGAAGAGTTTTTAGTACAGACCCTAATAAGCAACTAGAAAGTGTTGATATGCCTCAAATAATTACAGATTCAAGGAGGACTTACTTGCTAAGTATGTTTGGTGCAACTGTAAGAACACGGATGTCATGACATGGTTATATTTATGACGCCGGTTCGAATCCCGGGAAGAGGCAGCCTCAAATCTTTTCATTATTTCAGAGTTCTTTTTGTCATTTTATTTAAATGTTTTTAATCATCAAATACAACAAAACTTATTTCATTGAAATGTTTTTTTTTAACTTATGTTAAAGTGCGTTACATCAACCGACATTCACATCTGTGTCACCACTGAACACGGTCACACTCATTCATTTTAATTTCCTAAATAATTTATAAAGGTGTTATAAGGTTTCATCCAAATGCAAAGCGATTGAATGGGATTTGAATGAAAAATAGACTTTTTGATTAAACTTATCACATACAGTTACATACACCAATGTGAACAACATATTTTTAAAAATATAACCATGTCATGACCCCTTTAACATACTAATGAAATCATTTCTGCATCCTAGGTAAATTTAAAGGCAAAAAGGTGTTTGTTGGGTACCTGAGATAAGGGGCTTGTCTTATTAGAAACACCCATCCAGAGAAATTTCTAAAAATCGCCAACATGGCCAAAGTTAAAGAGCTGCCCAAGGATGTCAGGGACAAGATTACGGAACTAGATTGGAATGAGCTACAAGTCCATCACAAAGCAGCTTGAGAATGTGAACAGTCGGGGAGTCAATATGGGAAAGGAAAAAAATAGTAATAAAGAAAAAGCTTTAAGCGTCCTGCACAGCTGTTTGTGTTTTAGTTCATGACTAGGTTTTCAACCTACTTGTGACACTGAAGTTGATTAGCCCCAGTTTGATCACAGACCTGACTAGACTGCTATAAAATCACAACCCATTGATTTAATTTAGATAAAAAAAATCATCATTTATGTTTATGAAAACATTCTGTCCATTCATGACGTTGTGGGTGATGCCTCTCCAGTGATCCCTCACCTGCTGCTCTGTACAGGATTTTGGGCTCAAAAAAGATGCATGGATTGTTATCCGCGATGCAGGACAGGAGGAGACCCTTGGCTTGAACTGGACCTCTGGGTATCACAACCTAAGAGTGAGCGGGTAAATGATTAATCAAACAAAGCTAGTTTTTTCTTCATCACAGTTTTTTTCCCTTCATTTTTGTGCAGTTATGTTTCCTTTTGAGTGCTGCTGCTGTTGCTAGACCTAAAGCTCTACTGGGCCTCAGGCCCCCACAGCCAACCCCAGTTGTATTAAATCAGACTATACAGCACACACATACTGTATATGAAAAAATGTAAAATAAAGTACATAAATGTAGTTTATGTCAATATACAAGTAAATATAAAGGAAATGGAAGTAAGACTGTAAGTCAGTGTTTTATAGAACTTATATTTGAAGAGTTTAGTTACAAAACGAAGAGTTAGTGCCAAATATTAAGCATATTGTGTTCAAGTATAAAAAGCACATAATCATTTTTTTCTAAACTGCACTATCAGCCATTTGAGGTTTATTATAAAGAACGAAGTGTTGAGGAGGTGAAAAAATGCAGACTGTCAATGGTTTTGAATCGTTTTATAATCATTTCATGAAGACAGAACAGAAACCGATCATTTGCCAGCTGTTCACAGTCTACAAAGTACAGCGGAGACGTCCTCTTGAGTGCTCACTTGAACAGGGAGAGGATAATTTCCCCTTCGGAGCAGTGAGTCCAATATCTGCGTGTGGATTCTGACACTGTTTAACCAATCTGTTCTGGAAACAGCTACTTTCAATATCAGTGGTGTTTATTATTGTATTTTGAATCGTTTATAGTGATCATATGAATTTAAATTTTCCTCAAACCACTTTTGTGCTACAGAAAACACTCTCAAATTCACTAAAATGTCATAACATGATGAAAAAAAAAAACCTTATTCATTTGCGGATTTGAAGAACAGTCATTTAAATTTTTTTTCAGGTTTATTGAGGATTCTAAACACCTCTCAAGAGAAAATAAGAGAGAACAACTACATTGGATTGGTGAGCTGTGCAGGGTATACCCACACAATGTAAGTTGGTGATAAGAATACAGTCATCCTGGCCAGGAATAAGCAGTTGAAACAATGTACCAATCCCATTTCGTGAGCTGATCCAGATTTGCAAATGGTCATCCATCAAGATGGCACTTAAATGTATTTAAAATACCAGAATAAGGATTTGAAAGACGTTTTATGGTCTTGAAACATTACTGATTGATATTTTAAAACAGTGATTTATACCAGGTCCTGCATGCATCCCTGACCATCTTCTAAGCAGGCTTGAATATTTCATATTTCTAACCTTCAATGTTTTATTCAAAAAGCAAACAGATTGAAAGCACCTTGATTCCCGGACAGTGAGCGAAAAATGCCTCAGGGCTCTGGGAGTGATAGAGCGAGCCATGGCCGACGCAGCCCCATGGAGATCTGATGGTGAGCCCTCCACAGTCAAACAGGTTTCCTGAGCGATAGCGGTACTTCGCTGCTTCATTCACAATCTACCAAAAACACAGAGACAAAACTGATGTTTATTTATTAATTTACTGCATTTGTTACTTGATACCTACATTCGACTGACCATCAACATAACACACAAACATTAATAGCTTCGTTTACATTTTGATCCACATCTATCCTAAAACACAGAGTGAACTTGTTGTTAACAATTTAACTTTTCATGTAGAGCTCTTCAGGAATACCCTCACCTGGTCAAAGGCTGGGTAAATATAATCTGCAAACTGTATTTCTGCAATCGCTGTGGCTCCGGCAGCAGCCGCACCGATCCCAAATCCTACAATGCCTTGCTCACAGAGTGGGGTGTTGAACACTCTGTCCTTTCCTGATAAGAAATACCTGATTAGTTTCAATGTGACAGTAAATGAAACAGGTATGTGAAATGAAGGATGTGAAGCTAGAATGAAACATGAAATGAAAATATTCAAAAATAATTAAATAAATGCATGACAATTAACTGAGAGAAAATGACCACAAAGAGACAAAAGGAAATACCAGAAACCAAAAACATGTTGAGCTAAAGACACAAATTACAAGAAATTCGTCAGTATTCAATATTCGGGGTTTACAATGTCAAGTTTAGAAGTTTTAAGACCTTTTGAGTCCATTAAGAATCAAATTTAAGGCCTTTAACATACTTATGTTTATCTTTTTTTTTTTTACACACACACCCATCCCCCACCCAGCGTGACATCCGCTCCCTCCATGACCCCTAGCCGCAACCATACTTATGTTTATCTAACAACCGGTCCCTATAAACAATAAAACAGTAAATAAAGAAAAATAAATAAATAAATCACTGTAAAAAATGTAAACAACAGCTTGATAAGAATAATGAAAAAAAACAAAAACATATTGTTATGACAATCAGTTCACGACCATATCCGGGTGCTTCCTCACATCACTGATGAACCCTTTATTGGCTAAAATGACAACTATTTCAAGCCAAATTACACCAGAGAATAGTGAAATTCATGGTATTAGAAGATATGTCCAAACTTTTGGCTTCTCATGTGTTTTTCACTAGCATTATTTCTGAACATGACAAAACTTAATGAATAATTCAGCATTGTTGATTCTTTTCTGTTAAGTTTGCTATTCATACAAAGAATTGTTTAAACCACATAATCATCTTCATTGAAATCAATTTAAAGCCAGAAACACAGATCCACACAGTGACCCAAACACATCATCCAAAGAAGCTCTCGGCCAAGTGATGGAAAAATGAATGAGATGGCTTGGAAAATAATGATGCGGCTCAAAGGTCAACCCCTCTGACGTCAATGACAAACAACAAAAGAGACACATAATAGAAAAGCCGCTATTTATAGCTTTCCACTTCAATATCAGAGAAAACAGTAGATGTTATTGGTCTAACAGTTACAACAAGTTATGTTTTTCAACTAAAAGACTATTTGCTTTAATTTGAACTTGTTTAAAAAAAGGAAGAAAAAAAAAATCACAAAATGTTTCAGTCATTGAAAATGTATTTTCACAGTATGCACACTATGGAATTTTTACATTTGTTCACTTCCCATCTTCTATGCACACTGCTGTGTTGTAATGGACCCAATCCACAGACAATAATAATTAAAACTGATTCTTAAATAAAGCAAGAGATTGGTTCCAAAAAGTTAAAGTGGGAGTTTTCTTTGTTGTTCATTGAATCATGCAAATTACTTTCTTTAAAATAGAAAGTGGCATTGCTTTTTTTTTTGCTCTGTCTGTCTGAGAGGGAGTTAAATTCCTCTTTGGAAGAAATCTGCTCTCTGATTGGCCAAGACTTTAATATTCACGAAGCTGTGCTTGCCAGCAATTATTGATAGTAAAAACGTATTATTTGCAGAAAAAGAGTAATATGTTCCATGTCCATCAACCAATAGTTTGTAAAATAACAGCAAAATGGCTGATCTATTGGACTAACATTAGTTGTTATTTTGATACTTGAAATACAATTGTAGATGTAATTTTGATATTGCTCCATGCCAGCTTGAGCTTACCTCCTAAGACAACAACAAGAAGAGCAAAAAAAAAAAAAAAAAAAGAACATTAGCAATGAGCACAAGACCAGAAATGCGGAAGTTAACACATTATGTACTGTAGCTGCTAACGGTTTAGTGCGCTCGTCTGCCAGGAGGTGGGTAGATCGTTATTATCAAGTGGGACATGGCGAGGGAGGGCTGATGAAGGTCAGAAACGTAACTTCATGCAGCCTAAACCATTTAAGATTAATTTACATTACCTAATAAACATAATCTTTCAACTTTTAACACCAGTGAAATAAAAAAACTGTGTTCATAGCTTGAAATGTAAGTTCAAACTAAAATAAATTCCTTCTTCCGTGTGAGTAAACCTTATTAGCCCGTTATATTTTGCCAATTGTACGCAACATGCTTATTGACAGTTTCCCCGTTAATTGACGATTATTCGTTCTGCAGGAGGCAAAACCGTTAACAATATCATCGCTATCATTGTGCTGCTAAAAGCTTGTTTTTTAAAGAGGAAACTTTCTGAAGCTTAAGTTTCAGTACCAAGCTAGTTAGATTTTGTGTGGAAAACCAAACAGTAATTTCATTAGAATTGTTTTTTTTTTTTAATGCTATGTTTATTTAAAACGGCAGTTCAATGTTGCTTAATTCCTTTTAAAAACATTCCAAGAGTTATTCCATCTAATCCACTGTTTAGTTTTGTAGTTAAACTGGGAGCTCAATACTAAGAGTTTCAATATGAAGTGGGTTGTTCCTGACTTCTGGAGCACATTATACATTGAGAAAAAGAAGTTTGGTTTTTCAAAACATTTTTTGTGGCAACATTATTTCATCAGAATGTTTAACTTTCAGAATCTAGTTCTTTGCTGAAAAAAAAAGAAACAAAAAAAAAACTATTAATAGGAATAATAAAATGTATTCCAAGAATGAACCAATTAAAGCAATCAATGCTTATTCATAATTTGTCTGGTACGGCCCCCAGAAGCTCAAATTGTGCACCATGAGGTCAGCAAGCTCAAATGAGTTTAAAACCCCTGCTTTAGATCAATTAAGAAGCACTTATAATTGTTCTTGCTCCTCTTTTTTTAACGGCAACAAGCTGAGCAGCACCACCTTCAGTCCTGGGTGTACTGGAATTTTTCATTAAAGGTAAAGAAATTACTCTTTTGACCCCTACAACTAATTTGAGCCTCCAAACCCTTGACCATAAACCCACATGTGACACTACGTTCATAATTTTTCAGGATGCACGATTAATAACGAGGTCAATTAGTCGATATCATGCGTTTTGCTCCATTAAGAAGTGTTTTTGTCAGCTTGGCAGCGCTCCACTAAGAACTGAGATGTTAAATGATTCTGTGTTCAAGTGACGCCATCACAACCAGCGTGCAGCAACAGCAAGTGGCAATAGAGAATATGGCATCAGTGATGTGGGACTTATTTAAACTTTCTGAAGATGACAGTTCTGTAGTCTTCTGCGACAAATGCTCGAAGCAAATTCTAAGAGCGAAAAGTAGCGCTAGCTACAACGCAACTAACCTTGAGTGTTTTTTTTAGCTATCTTCAAAAGTGCACTGCTGCGCTCTCCTCTATGCATGTCTGGAGTCTGAGCGAGCGCTTACCTTATCACCATTTTCTTCATACTGCCACACAGAAGTCAAACATCATTTTATGATTCACAGGGATGTATTAGGTATTCATGCTAAACAGGCTACCATTTATTTAGCATTAACTTCAATATTAAGACTTGAACTGTTTAAACCACATGTGTGACCCTCCTCGACATGACGTTCACCATGTCTTTTTGGTATGTGATCATGCTCACTATTCTACCTCTTTGAAAACGATTCGGTCCTTATGGTCTCTGAGAAAAATAAAAGTATGCATTACTCACCATATTTATCTCTAAGGCCGACAGTGCACCGGAAAACTCCACCGAACGCTACATCCTCTCCAAAGATCACTGAAATAGAAAAGACGTTGCCTGTTAATAACAATACATTAATGGAATTGCGGCCTTCCAGTCTAGAGGTGATCTCACTCTGAAAAGCTGGTGTAATAGAGAAAAATATATTGTTCTGGGAGAGAACAGGATGTTACAAGTTGCTTCAGTAAAGTAGAACAAGTCTGTTTGCTTCGTTCGTCTTTCTCTTCCCTCAATGCAGCATGGGTTTTGATCGTTAGCATCTTCAGTGTTAAAGCTAAATAAAGGCACATTTTCCATTCTTTAACCTTGCTTCTAGTGTCTTTTGTACTGAGATATGATAAATATTTCAATGACACTGGCAAAAAAGAAAGACACTTTCCTAAGCAACTGCAATTGATAAGGCACTTTTACCACAATATGTATCAGCAAGGGTACCATCAGTGATGCCATGGTCTGTTTGAATACTGCACTCTGATTGGCTGGCATGTCTTCATTGCATTTGTCTTGGTGCACATGTAGCTATGGTTCGGTTTGTTCACTTTGGTAGTCGTATTAACACACTTCAGTTGAGAGGAGACGGAAACAGTAAACGTTCCCGTAAGTTTTTGGTTATGTTGTGTGGCCTGTGCTAGGGCTGGGCGATATGAAGCAAAAAATATATCTCGATATACAATATATATCTCGATATCTTTACAGGATTTATAACCACCCCCCACCCCCCCAAAAAAACCCTACTGCAAAAAAAAAAAAATAATACAAATGTCAAAGTCGTTTTTTATTGAAGCTCAGAGGTGCTTCTGCAAATTTTCTTTCAGAAATCCTTGTATACATATTATAAAACAATAAAGAAATACATATTGCCTTTTCATTCAAAAATAAAACAACTAAAAAACAGGCAGTGCATAGGAACAAAGTGCTCCTGTAACATTTAGGATATAAACAAAATCCCTGATAACATAAATAATAATTTAACTGTAAAATAATACACATTGCCTTCTTTTCATTCAAAAATAAAACAACTCAACTCAAGCTCATCTTTCCAGGACCTCTGTTGTAAGTAACCTTTCCAATTCAGCAGCAAGCCGCGCTCTCTCTGTAGTGTACAGTCGTGGGAGTTCCTGTCTCGAAAAGTAATGCTGACTAGGTAAACTGTATCTGACTGGGATCAAGTGTTTTTAGCATACGTTTAAAGCCACGTTGTTCAACGACGGATATGGGTGCCATGTCCACCGCTATGTGAAATGCCGCGGACCTTGCGCTCTGTCTTTCATATTCAACACTCCGCGTTATAGAATTGTGGAGATTAGTTGCGCTTTGGTTGGCAGCAACTTTCACGGCATTCACGGCAGTAGACATCTGTCTGTTGTTCGTCTGACGACTTAAAACCAAAGTATTTCCATATAATGGAGCCAGCAATTCTTTTTTTGCAACAAGTTCTGTAACCTCCGGGCTGGTTGCGGGCGCCGCCACAGTGAATGAGACGACAGGCAAGGGGAGGGGAACAAAAGCAAGGAGGCAGGGACGAGCGCAGCACAGAGAAGGCAAACAAGCAAATTGGCGAAAATTAAATATAGACATTATATCGATATATACGATATGCCAGAATTCATATTGAGTTTAAAAAAATCTCGATATATTTTAAATATCGAGATATCGCCCACCCCTAGTCTGTGCCTCGAGTGATATCTGAATATCAGGAGCATGACACAGACATCAATGCGTACTCTGACATGCACCTCCTGCACATTCCTCATCATAAACTGGCAGAGCATTCGATATATCTTCCCTCTCAGTTTCACGAACTCCCCTGCATCCAAAACTCATCTGTTCACAGCCTGCTTTTCCAAAATGTAGCACTCTCTGTATTCTGCTGCACATTTTCTTTATATTTTTCCTGATTGATCGCTGCTACTTAATTTCATTTTCTTGTTCAAATGTCTTCTGTTGTTTTCTTAATATGCTTCACAGTAAAAGCGACAGTGAGTCTTGAGAATGGTGCTGTATGAAACATTTCAAATGCCATTCTAATCCTATTGTATAATCAGAAAATTTAATTATTTGATTTCTCATTTGTTTTAAAAAGTTAGCACTAATAAAACGGCTAAACAATTTACAAAAATAAATCTATAAATTTCTTCTTCTACTTTCGGCTGTTCCCAGTTTCTGTCCTCCAAACCATCCCAATCTAGCCTCTCTGACTGTCTCCAAAACAATCAACCTGAGCTGTCCCTCTGATGTGCTCGTTCTTAATCTTGTGCATCCTCTTCACTCCTAAACTGAACCTCAACATCCTCATCTCTGCTACTTCCATCTCTGCCTCAGTCTCCAACACATACATCATGGCTGCTCTCACTACTACTGACACTCTTTTGTCACACAACACCCCTGACACTTTTCTCCATCCACTCCAACCTGCCTGCACTCGTCTCTTCACCTCTTTTCCACACTCCCCGTCGCACTAGACTGTTGACCCCAAATACCTAAACTCCTGCACCTTCTTGACCTCAGCCCCCTGTAACCTCACTGTTTCCCTCCCTCTCGTTCAAACACATGTATTCTGTCTCTCCTCTTTTTTTCATGAACTCTACAACAGTTTTGCAAGGGGCACCTAATAAATTTAATAAAATATATCTCTTATTCCAGTCTGGGTAATACAATTGTCCTGTTCCAAATTAAGAAAGAGATGGTAAAGAAAAGAGAGAGAAAGAAAGACAAGGAAAACAAACATGCATGAAAATGGACAGGCCTTTTCGTTACATTTAAGTTTTAAAATATAGATTTTACTTGTTTCTTTAACAAACATTTTGCAGTAATAATTACCTGACTAAAACTGCATTGAAAGATATGCACTACAACACTAAACTGTATATAAAAAAACAGTGATAATACAATATTATAAATAATTGTAAAAAGAGAAAATAACCACTGTAGGGGTGTTCTTGTAGTACCTGCTGTGGGGTCATTGGCGAGTGTGTTGTCCAAGGCACTGGTGACGGACTGGAATAAGTTCATTTTCTGCGTCGGCCCTAAAAGTCACACACGTTGTAAGATTTCCCTTCAGCAACATCACATAGACCTGGAGTCCCGTGTACCACTGCATACGAATAAAGCTACAAGACTTATACGTATAAAAAAAAGTGATCTATAAAACTATGCATGCGGAAAACTATACAACCTCTTTGAAAAAGAAAAAAGATAAACTCAAGAGCTCAACACACCACTTCATTTAATATGTTAATGAGCCCTGCAATGGACTGGCAACCTGTCCAGGCTGTACCCTCACCTCTCGCCCAATGTGCGCTGGCAGACCCCCGTGACCCCCAAAAGGGAATAAACAGGTTGGAAAATGAATGAATGAATATTAATGAGCTTAAATGAAAGACAAGAGGCCAAAAAAAAACAAAAACAAAAAAATAACCGTACAATAATAAAATTACGCTATTAAGCTAATAATAAAGAGGAAGAAGTTAGTCTGACTCTGAACTGAAGCCATTGACTGTACAAAAAGATATTAAACTGAAGTTAGTGTCATTCACAGAAAACTTGCTGTTTTTTAGAAGTAAAATTATGAAAGCATCTGAGAAATTAAGTCACTAAAATACAAAATATAAACAGATATAGTGAAGATTGAAGGCATTTATTTCAAGCTATTGAAAAGGGTTTGCTAATTTGAAAAACATGTTAATGAATAAAATGGTAATATGAGTTTTAAAAAAACGGAATATAAACAGCTAATTAAAATATGTAACGTTCACGTTTGTAGAAACCATGGAAATATGTAGCAATAAACTATTTGTATAACTGTAATTATAAACACATTTTATAGAGAACAATGAGCGGCATCGAAAACGTTTTAATTGTTACAAAAAAGGCTGAAAATAGAGTAAAAAGTAAATGTTAGAGACAGCATGACCAGTGTAAACAAGGGCATTTACCATGGTGAGAAGGCGCAGGGTCGGGCTGAAAGGTGAAGTGAGCTGCATGTCTCCGCTGCCCGCTCTGTCTACCGGAGAAGACCGAACTCGGTTTGAGCACATTAAGCCTCAAACTGCGATTTAATCCTCCCGTTAACACACAAAGTGAAGTTTTCACACACCAACTTCTCTGAAACAGTTGAGTCGCCGCCATGTTGTACCGGAAGCTAAGCCAGGAAGTGGTCTGACGTCAGAGGTCACATAGGTAATCTTACCTCTGATTGGCTGAAGACGTAGGAGGAGACTTGATTGACAGCGAATGTGAAAGTTTGATCCATTCGGGTAAAATTACTTCCTTATCTTCAACATTAATATATTCTAAAACTGTTGAAAATTTTTAAAAATACAATCCAACATTTACATTTATCTATTTATCCAATATGACTTACATTTTATTTGTAAGTGTGTCTGTGCTTTGAAGTCTTTGAAGCTTTAGAGGAAAGCAGACATGGACCAATTTCAAGTAAAAAAAAACAAAACAAAAAAAACCCCATAGACACATGATATATTTTAAAATTCTTTATGTGAAATGAACACGACAAAAATGTGGTCCTAACATTTTGCCATTTTAAAGATAACATTTAGAAATAGGCACTAGATGCATAAAAAACTTTGTAGAGTTTAAGTATTTGTCATGTACATCTTCTTTACTCTATAAAATGAAAGAAAATCAAGAGTGGTCGGATATAAAAACAGAAAAAAGGAGCTTAAAAGTAACATTCATAGAAAACCCTGCACAATTGTTTCAGATATACAGAAAGACATCACTGAATCAGTCACTGCAACTCCAGAGCAATGCGTTGTGTTTTTATCACTCATAATTACATTTCTGGGAGGGAAGTTGAACTACCAACATTTTCACAGCCTCTTTGCTGTTTAGAAAGCAAATGTTAGGATTTAAGTCACCTAAGTTTGTTACGATATTAAGATCATCTTCCAATTCACTTCAAGGCAGTCTAAGTGGAGTTTTTCATACATTCAGAGACGTCCAGCTTCTTCCCGCTGCTGTACATCTTTGCCAGGTTCTGAAGAGCAAGAGATATTTTATTAATACATACAATTTAAAGCAGTTGAACATTGGCAGTTCAGTCCATTCAAATCATAAAAGGGGCTTTCATACCTGACTACAGTTTGTTTTCCCTTTTTGTTAGGTTTTGTTCCTCGAGGAGGTGGTCTCAGTACAAATCCAAACAAACTCAGTTTGCTACTGGTGCGAACATGACTAAACTAATGAAGATGAGTTAAAACGTTTTTTTGAACAAATACAACCAAGTAGTCCTTGCTGCCGACAGACAGTAGCGCGTTGAGGCAAAGCATCTGCAGTGACGACATGCATATTGTTGTGTGCATGTGCAAATACAGAGCATGCTCTATTAGGGGTGTAACGGTACGCTAAAATCGTATTCGGTTCGGTACAGTGTCTTGGAGAGTTCGGTTCGGTTCCGTACAAAACAATAAGAACTTACATATTCTTTATTTTGAAAAGCTGCCAATACACAGTAGAATTCTTGCATAAAATAAATAAAAGTGACACATTTGGGTGATATTTTAAATAAATTGTACTCCTTATAAAGAAAAACACATTTTTAAATAAAAACTAGTTAGGATAGATTAACCTATCCACATTTTCTGAAGAGAGCATAGATCTGGTTGCAGTGAAAATATCTCCAGCAGTAGAAAATGTTAGATGTGTAGAACTTTAAATTTATCCACTCGTCTATCCCCGTTATGTATTTTAACAGAGAAGCCAACGTGTTCCCAAACAGGAGACTGTAGTGAGGTGGGAGGGTCTTCAAGCTCTGGCTTCTCTTTCGCTTTTGATATGATTCCATTTTCCTACTCGCGCTCGTCACTCAATAGCGACCGTGTGGAACATTGTTCCGCTGCGCTTAATATCGCGCTAATAATAAATTAAAATTATTATAAAAATATAGAATACCGAAACGTTACGCAAGTGTCCCGAACCGAAGAGGCCCTACTGAAACAGTTCAATACATACCGTGAACTGTTACACCCCTATGCTCTATTCAGGTGAAGTTCCTTCAAATCCACGTGAACGACGTTATTGTTGGAAGGGTTAGAGTCCACGGGTCATTGAGTTCACTGTACTGATGCATGGTCGGAGCGAGCCATCTTTTTTTTTTTGACAAAGAAGAACCCCCTTCTGGCCGGCCACAATGACTGGACAACGATGCCTGCTTCGAGACAACTGGGTAACAGGTCAAACTATTACCTTTCACACATTGTACAATCACATTTACTATTGTACAGAATGGACGTACGGTGAAATCCATGTTTATATGCGCAGGCATAGTGCAAGTGCATGACAGCAGCGAGCAACAATTGGTCATGAGGAAGGTCTCAATACAGCCACTATACTCACTTATGCATAGCATTATGGGTTGGCGTGTGTCAATTTACTAAGCAGCATTTATCATGGCAGCATACGGTCAAATATGGAGTAGTAAGAGATGAACACAAATGCAGTAAAAGATTTTGAGCGTGTTGTCCTCTGTTGTTTACTTCCGTGTGAATGTTCATTCTAATCAATCAAATGCAGTCAAGGAAACGCATACGATGTATACGTAATCACATGGCTGTGTTTTCAACTAGTGCGGACTAAAGTGGTCAGTGTGGTGTAGATGAGGACTAAATCCGCAGACGATTTCAACAATATCAGCTGTTCCTCTTGGTCCGGACCAATTAAACGAGTTAGAGCTGTGAAAGCTCTGAAAATTCCACAAAATTGGGGCCAAATCAGACTTCACTTCGCAAAAGCTTTCAAAGACAAAAGGATGAAACTTAGCTGAACACCTATTAATACAATAATGCCATTAGTGTAATAAAACTATATTGTGCATCACACTATTTACTAAATTTTATTATCTTTCGGGTAACAGACAATTTTAACCAACTTCATAAAGCACATTTTATCACCTTTTGCTCCTATAAAGTTATTATTTTGCTTTACAATGTTTATCCAAATGCAATGTCCTACTTGTAAATGCTCTGCTACTTACACTGGCAGTTCTGACAATGGTGTTTGGAGACTGAAGAGCCGCCAGCTCATCGAAGATGCGCTTCAGATCACTGGAAGATGGCTCTGCTGCACACACAATACGTCACAAAAATTAGTACACCCTTCTTATTTCTACAAATATTTATTTATACCTTTTCATAGGACAACACTGCAGAAATGACACTTTGACATATATCATATATTGGCACATATTCATCTATACTCAATATTCAATCTTTATATTGGCACATCAAGCTTACGTACAAGTGCCATTTAAACAGGAATAGCCATCATATTGAATTAGATTCAGCTCACTGGAAAGTGGCGCTATTTGAGCTTTTTTTAGAACAGGTAGCAGGCGACTCATGAGGTCCTTACGGGCGTACCATGTGGGTGACCCCTGCTCTACATACATAGTGAATAGTTGTCTTCATTACCTGGCTCAGGTTTTGGTTGGAGCTGTAGATACGGATGCTCAAGGAGCTCTGCGATAGAAATTCTCTCTTTGGGATTACGAACCAAACACCTCTGAAATAACAAAAGAGTAGACAAAAATGAAAAAGTGAATTTACAAAACCAGGAATCATTTCGAAGCATTATGCTTTTCAGAACACAGACCATTTGAATTTAATTATAAAATCTTTGAAAAACTACGTAATATAAGCAGCAAAGGCAGATATTTAAATGACATCATGTTGTTTGTGCATTGTTTACATCTCTGGATGCTCAGAAGTTATATGCGCATGGTTTTTGATTAAATAAATCTCTGATAGCTACTAAATATGAATGCCATGTGCTCTTAAGTTGTTATTTTATGATCTTCTTGGAGATGTTCATCTAATTTCCTGTCCCATCTATCTTTGAGCTCTAGCTTCGATCAGATGAAGGGGTTATGACAATTGTATGGGAAATGTGATTCTTTTTCTAAAAAAAATCTCTATTTTTAATTAAAATCACATTCGATCGCGCAATTTTTTAGCCAAGGCTTATTCCAGAAATGGGCTGAGGTTTTCATTTGTGGGTTTAGCAAATATATGTATAGCACGAGATGTGCGACTAGGTAATAAAGAGGCTAAAGGTGGGCTACTCTTCCTGAGCAACTTAAATACTGAGCCATCAATGTTTTATTAAAGTAACATTGAAAGACGGTGTAATGGTGTACAAAGGAAACGCTATATTTCAGATATAACTGATCTGAAGTGTCTGTGCTGCACGGCCTGTGTGCAAACGGTTTGAGAGGCACAAACGGTGCATAGTTGACAGTTTTTCAGCTAAGGAAAGCCTCGACACAGGCTCACGTTTCCAGGGAGCCGCCAACAGAAACAAGTAAATAAATAATTGAAATTCATTTTTGTTAAACGAGTTATGACCGTGTTCAGTGGTGACCCAGATTTGAACGTTGGCTGATTCCTCAATATAACACACGACAAGTAAGATAAACAATTAAATAACATCTTGTTTATTTTGCGAGTAAAAATATTCAAGCAAAAGGAACTCAATTTGAAGAATGAAATCTGCCCCTACCGATCCTTCGCCAAAATGTAACTGTGTTCAGTGTCCTTGCAGGTTATCCTTACATTGTCCTTTGGTTGTGCGAAACATTCTCAATAGGTAAGGGCCCTTGAATCTGTAATTATTCAAGGCTTATCAAACCTTTCTAGTTACTTATTAGGGTCTGGGCTCAGCCCTCAATGTGGTATACAAACTTCATTTATTGACGTTACACATTTGTCTGCCGCTAGCTCTGTGTTTCTTTCTATTTGAGTCATGCTCGTTTGTTTCCGTTTATCACAAGAGAAGGCATTGCTTTGTGAATAGCACATCACTTCTGGGGGAGGGAAATCGGGCCTTTCATTTCTAGCCTTGACATAACCATTTGACTAGTTTGACTTCAATGGTGTGACAAAAACCAGTTTTTAAAAGTATCAAGCTAGTTTTTTTGTTCTGGGACATCCATGGTTCGACTTTTCAACTCTTGAAAATCACCATAAAAGCCACTAAAAGATTCAACATGTCATGACACCTTTAATATTTTCTGAGAGCTGGTAGTTGCTGCATGCTACATATATCTTTCTTAATGACGTGATAAATGGATCAATATTACATGTTAAAGCTTTTAAGTAATCATCTAGAAAGTTTTGGCATTTGGGCCCCAATATAATGTGGACTTGAAACCTTACATGTTTTTTGACTTTGGTGCAGTGAAAACTAATGGAATAGGTGTTGGAGTTTAACTCTCAAAAGCATAAAAAGTGTGGACACCCATACCCAACAAGATTTTTTCAGATCTTGGAGAGGAAAGGTTTGTGTACCTTGAGCACATCTAGCAGGTCTTTCTCTGGGATATCTGGGAAGTCGATGTGGTGCATTGGGTCAATGATGGCGTGGATTTTGCTGATCTGATTGGTGATGTTTTGGAATGGAGTCTTTCCATAGGTCATGCAGTACAGGATACACCCCAGAGACCACACGTCACCTTTAGCGCTAATCTGAGGATAGACAGAAATTTTTGCGCAGCAATGTTTATCAATTTTCATGAAATAAAAACTCAAAGTGGACATTTTAATAATTACATTTTCAATACTGTGACCAAATACAAGAATACAAAAGGATGACCCTTGCTGACCTTTGATGCTGGCTTTCCATTAGAGGATGTGTCTTTAATAGCCTCTGGAGGCATGTAGTTTAGAGTTCCCACCTAGCATGTGATATTAAAGTTAATAAAATAATGCACAACAATTGAAATGTTTGCATGAAAATAATTTGTCTGCTCGAACCTGTGAGTCCTTCATGATGCTGGTCACATTGGGCTGGATGCGGTTTGCAATACCAAAGTCGATGAGTTTAAGAGAACCATCCGCAATCACAAAATTTGCTGGTTTTAAATCACTGTGGATGATTCCTAAAAAGTAACAAAGCCATTAAAACAGAAAATTGCACAAGATGTTCTTTCAAAACATTCGAAACAAGCACACACACATAATAAGGCATATCCTGAGGACTGGTCTGGCGTTTTCAAACTTTTAATCCAAGAGGCTGCCAAAATATAGCTATTTTAACACATTTGACTCCCTAAATTGGTGATGGATCTTTCAATGTGTTCTGTGCTCCTCACCATGCTTGTGGATGGTGTGGACAGCCTCTAGCATGTTCCTCCAGTAACACTTCCTGTCCAGAGGATTCACACTTTTGTGGTTTCGGATCCATGTGTTGAGATCCAGGTTGCCACACTCCATCAGCATGTAAATGTAGCTGCTGGTGATCTCACTGTATTACCACAGGAAATGCACAAAAAGGGTAATTTCACATGCATTTAAGTGTTATTATGCAACACAGATGGGTCAATACAAGAAAACTATGGCTGTCCAAAGATTAACAATTTGAATTGGCCTTTTCACAATTAATTAATTTAATTACACTATTTGGAAGTTTTCATTTTAGGAATATCAATCATAATTTTATTCAGATATATTAAAATGTACATAAATAAAACTACACAAAAGCTCAGTTTAGCTCTTATTCTCTTCTCCTCTGCAAATATTAAAGAGGAGAAGAGAATAAAATATTTACAAACAATCTTCATTCAATCTAAGAAAGGTTAGACAATTAACAAGCTGGAGATGAATATTCAAGTAGTGCGATAATTGTAGCCAAACTAGGGTTCAAAAAGTTGATGATGATCAACAAATTTGAAATTTGCCATAAGCATGAATAATTATTGTTATTTATTGGTGTATTTTTCAAAAATAACAGCATTTATGAATTTATAAAATTTTAAGGGGACATGGAGCACATATTTCTAGCATTATAAAAAAAATTAATCTGTGGAGGTCACACATATATTAAAGAGACTGGTGAAAATATTCGTTAGAGTGTCATTTTCTCAAAACTGTGTCGAATATTTATATATTTTTTACTTTTTGTATTGTTAATTCGGTGTATAAAAACAGTTAGGGACAACAGGAAATTCACACTGTAGAATAAGATGTTTGGCACAAAGCATACATAAAAAAATATTTAATTAACAAAAAATACAATATTTCCAAAACAATTCGGTTTGAGTTTACATATGACCGCTCTAAATAAAATCATATATCTTGAGGTGCGTCATCCTCTTAGCATACTCACTAGTCGTAGAGTTTGATGATCTGGTCACTGAACTGCCGCAGATGGTTCAAGTGCTCAATTTCATTCTTGTAGCTTTCCACAGCCTGATCGTCTGCCTCCTCCAAATCCACATACTTCACCGCGTACACCTGCTTCTTGTGGTCGTATACTTGATACACCTGAAAACAACATTTTTTAAATATCTTAGGTTGAAGTAATTAAAAAAAAATGTATCCCTATATCTTTATCTAGCCCAAATATCTAGCCTCATCATGGATTTCAAATGCAGTCCTATTTAAAGCATGAACTTGTCAGATTTGCTGCAGATTTTGTCCTAGATCTATTCATCATGAACAGAAGCTGGTACACTCAAACACTGCACTGGTATGCGTTTCAGTTTCACTGTCCAAGCCATTCATGTACCTTAAGGCAAATAGATTGACAAATGCCACAACACACAAATTCTGCTTCAATAGACAAAGATTGTCTCCTAGAAACAGAACATTCCCAGAATGGGACCACCAGTTTCAAAGACTTCAGATAATAGATATAAGACAGTCACGATGTGGGGTTTCTGAAAGCTGGATGTTTAGGTATTAATTTATTATGTCAATGAACGACAAGCAAAGTATTGCAGAGTATGTTCTGCTATGTTACATTGCAAGAAAAAAAAATAGTAGGGGTGTCACAATCCACTGTGCTCACAATACAATACATATCATGATATTATGTCTATGATATGATATGCATCACAATATTATGTCTATTATTTTTTTCAATCAGTTAAAGAAAAAAAATATTGTTTTATTGTATTAGTGAGACCACAAAGCTAAGGCCACTGGAGTTTTATTTGATTTGTTTTAAAGCATCTATTATAATCCACCCACTAGGGGGCAGTGCTAATATTTGTCCTCTCTTTTTTTAGTGAAGGAGAGACCTCGTTTTATAATGTTTCCCAGTTAAAATGAGTAAAAGATAATTATGTACCAATAAATATAAAATATAACAAAAAGACAGCTTAAAGAATTTTCAGAAGTGACTTAAAAGACATGCACTAACAATCAACTAAAACTATTTCCTAGCCGATATATACCAGTAAATCCAAGATATGTTTCGTAATAAATTTATATTACGTTATACTGTTACACCCCATACAAATAGGGAACTTAGTGGCTAAATAATAATTTAAGAACATTTAGCTGAACAATTTTCATAAACCAAAAAGATCAAGAGAACAATGCCTTCAACCTAAGCAACAGTAATTGATACTATGTGTAAAACAAAGATCATTATATACCATTTGAGGAAAAAAACAACAACAATAAAAACTGGAAAAATAAATAATTGAAAATGGACGCCGAAGCTGAGTTACATCTTGAACAAACTACAGCTTTCGGCCAATCATAGAATAGCATTAATTTCACCTTGCTAGAACCGCCTCTGCCGATCAGCTTGAAAATGAAGAACTGCTTGCCTTTGATTGTGATTGATTCATTTGAGAAAGCTGAAGATGGATTCTGTGGGATGAGATTAAATTGAAAAATGTTAAAGTTTTCATTTGTATACCATCTATGTGTAAGTGAAGCTTCTAACCAGTGCACGAGGCTGGGTCTGGGGCGTCTGGTTAAGAGGGGTTTCTAGGAGTCTTTTCTGAGCAGTCGTTGGGACAGAAACAACCACAGGCCGCTGCTTCACCACCGGAGTCACAAAACTGAAGAGATGACACACAGCACAATGTCATTCTTGATTTTTTTGTAGCTTTGTTTTTAACACGTTATAAAGTTTGTGTCTTATTTAACCTGTTGCCTCTTATTTAACCTGTTGCCTAGATTTTAGTATTACTTTGTAGGATTCATTCTGATTGTATGTTTTCCTCTGAGTTTCTGTGTTATGTTCCAATCACTTTTACCCAATAATCTCACATTTCCCTGTAGTTTTGTTTTTAAAAAGTTATAAAGCATGTGTCTTGTTTGAAAATATGTTTTCTTGTAGTTTTTAAATGGACCCATTTAAATGTTGTTTTACTGTGTTATTTTCCTGTGATTTTTTATCCATTGCAATGTTCCTTGTAGTTTGTAGCTGTTAGCATCTTTCTCTGCAGTGTTACTAGAATATTCAGATGATTTCTTGTAGCTTTGTTCAAAACAAGTTATAAAGTTTAAAGTGTACTTTTCTATATCTGTACATTTCCTGTATACCCTTTTTAATATTACTTTTTAAGTTTCATTTTGATTGTTACCTACTAATCTCAAATTTCCCTGTAGTTTTGTTTTTAACAATTTCTAAAACATGTTTCATTTTAATCTGTAATGTATTTTTTTCTTTTACCCCCTTAAAAATCACAGCTGTTTTAGTGTGTTATTTTCCTGTCATTTTTATCCATTACAATGTTTCCTTGTCGTTTTTAGCATTTCTTTGTAATTTTTTTCTTGGACCCCAGGTTACTGTTTTATTTTCCTGTAATTTTTACCTAAAACAATGCTTGCTTGTATATTTTTAACCTGTTAGCTAGTGTTTCCCAGTCATTTTCTCTAGCCTGTTCCCTCTAGTTCTGTTACGTTACAGAGTTGTAGTGTTTCCACTTTTTGGGATTTTAATAGTTTTTTGGGCATTTTCCCTTTATTTTTCGTATTTGTTGTATCAGTTTTTTTTTTTCTTGTAAGTTTCCCCCTGTTAGCAGATGTTTCTTTGTAGTTCTTTCTTCAGTGATACCTTGTCTCTTTTTACCTGTTGGCTGGTGCTTCTCTGTAATTTGGCGTCTGACAGCTGAGAGACGGTTGTAATCGAAGAGGTGCCGGCGTTCTCGTAGCATGAACTGAAGATGAGTTAACAGGCTCCAAGGGAGGCTTACGATCCTGAAATGGACGCGCTGTATTTTAAATGATGTGTTTCTGCATTTAATGCAATGAGTAAGTATGGTAATAAAGCATGTGATGTTTTCTTTTTAATCAATGAGTGAAGCAAATACTTTTCAATAGGATGTTAGTATTCACACCTCTGGAGAAGCTTGTCTGTGCATGAGAGCAGGAATCTTCCACTCTGACGATGAAGTCTCTCTAAAGAAAGGTTTGGGCTGCTCATCAGAACACTTTGCTGGAAATACATCTTCCTTTCTCTTATTTTGGGCTTCTACATTTTCAAAAATAGAACAAATATATTAAGTTAATACATGAATCACTGCATTTGTGATAGTAAGTACCTTCTATTTGAACACAAGTCTCAAAATGATTTGCAAATAAGATTATAATTAATCATTATTACAAAGAAAAATTGCTTGATCTGTTCACAGATAACCTACAAAAAAGTAAAGACAAAGTTAAAGTGTCTGAAGTTTTGCTCATTTAAAAAATGGCTTTAATTGGTACCAGAAGAAGAAAAAATAACCCCATCCGTTACGTACCCCTCTTCAACTTGATTACTCAGAACTAAAAACAATTAGATGTTATCAAGCTGGACTTTGTTTCTAACTATAGTTATTAGAACTATCAGAAGAATACTTTCTGTGCCATGATGAGCAAGTAACATTATTTAATATCATACAGCTACCATCTAATCCTTATTTGATGAAAGTAAACTGAATGGAAAAACTATAGTTCCACATTTTACAAAAAAAATTATTAAAACATCAAACAAGATCAACTTGAGTAATCACTGAAAGGTTTTTGTTCGGAACGTCACTTTCTCTAAACAGTTATTTTGAATAATGTTGCTTGAACATAACTTTATCAATAAATACTCTATTAAAAAACAAGTTTACCCTCAGAAATGCCTTGGTGCTCAAGAGGAACAAGTTGATTTCTTCCAGAGTTCAGGTTTCTGATGGCAGCCTCCAGCAGCTCAACAGGGCGGGCATTACAGCTCAGGGCATTCTGGAGAATCCGGTAGCTCTTTCTACTATTACCTGAGAAATCACAACACATTATGATGAGAGATGAAAAATAACTATGTAATATGTAATAGAAAAAAATACATCCTATTGTTTTAAGTTGATTGAAGTTACATCACAGCTAGGCTCTTTAAATCAGGGTGATGCACACACGGCTCCCTCTCTTTTTAAACCTTAAAAAGCCTGCTTCACTCTTTCAGATTCTCTTTCACCCCCCTTCCCCCTTCTTTGTTCTCAGTTAGCTGTTTAGTGCTTTAAAGCTACTAAAAGGTCTATTTTCAATTATAGCTCTTAAACCTTGACACCAGCGTCTCCATAAAAATGGATTATGACAATATTTCGGAAACACATGCCATAATTTTGTAGTTTTCATATTAATTTCACTCACCTTGTGTAAGCTCAAACTGAGCATGTGCAATGTGCACAAAAGCAAAAGCCTTGCAGTGTGACCGGGCAATGCTGAAATGATCCGGAGCATCTTCTGGGTCTTCAATTCTGAAAAAAAAAAATAAATAAATAAATAATAATAATAAATAAAAAAAGTTACAAGCTGATTTATGAATGGAACAACTGAGTAAACAAGAATACACATTATGAACACAGGCTTGCATTCCTCAGTTCAGTACAGTGTATTTCAATGAGGGGAGGGGGAATCCACTTGAAGAATCAATATTTTGAATCTTTTTGTAAAAACTTAATCCACTGTATTCATTGTTTATTCTGACTGTTGTAACTGATGGTATAAATTAAACCATTCAACAGTGATTAAGTCCAAACTAGAACTGAAAAATACTGCACTTCACCATGTCCAACAGAATTAAGCATTCAACTAGGGCAGCACATACTAAAAGGAAAATCCTCATCTACCAATGACTTACCCCTTCAACTCTGCATATCGCACCAGCATCCGGGCATAGCTTTCGGTTTTGGAGTGTTTAGATAAAGGAAACCTCGTAAAGACTTTAGAGTAGGCGTCCAGGAGTTTGGAGAGTAGTGCTGAGTCTGACTTAGGATCCCCACGCTTCTCCGTGTTTCTCAAGAAGATCTGGCAACCCTCAATGGAGCTTGTATTGATCAGCTGATTGATGTCTGCGGTTTCAATTATAAAAAAAAAATTACACAGAAAATTAACAAATAAAGAAAAAGCAAATGATGGTTTCATGCTTGGTTTGTGGGACAGTTCCTTTAAAAAAAATGTACCTTCTGTTCTAGTGGTTTCTCTTAGTTCACGTCTGCGTAGAAGTGCTGTGATGGTGTCACCCTCGTCAATGTCTTCCCTCAGAAGATCTGGACTGACAACTGGAGGCTGTGCAATACAGGAGAATGTTGATTGAATTTACAGCAACAAACTCTACCGAAGGCCTTCTAATCTCTATACAACATTTGGCAAGACTTTCTTAAACTATTGCCTACCCTTTAATACTCCACACCCCACACTATGTGTTTATTTGGGGAAATTGATTATATCCGTCTTCAAAGTTGAGAAAAGCCCTCAGAAAAAGTTGACTTCAATCCTCTCTGTCTGTAGTTTAAAATAGAGTGGTATAAAATGTGGTCAAGTGTTTTTAAAGTGTTGTACATTTGATCAAACTCTGGCTTTATTGGAGAACCATTAAACGCAATGGTTGCTCAATTGACGACAAAACACGAATGGCGTCTCTTTGACTGCGGTGATTTACCAGAGTAAAAATCTAGCTCTAGGGTTAATTCTATGTATATACAGAGCAAGAACAAATGTTCTTTATTACTGAACATTTTGAGATTATTTTGGGTTGTTCTATGAATGGGCAATTAATCGAAAAGTAATCGAAATTGGCACTCTGAACCTATTCAATCAAAATTTACAAAGTCAGTACCTGGATTAATGCACCCTTCTCTCATTTGTAATTTCTGATCATATTAATTTATACATAAGAATAATACATAAATAAAATAATTGTTAATTAATCGGCTAAATTGCCCAGCTCTATGTATTTCTCACCAAAGACATGAACATTCAGATTTGTGTTTTTTATTTTTAGACACAGTCTGTTCTTTCTTTCAGAAAACAAGTCACAAAATGTTCCCATACTTTAGCTTGCCTCTGTACATGAACAAAATAATGATGTATCTTGTGATTCATCTTTAAAAAACATTATATATATAGTTTGTAATATAGTTGCTATAAAGATTACAAAGATTTTTGTCTGGAGAGTGAAGTTATTTTTTTTGCATGTTGCTTTCTTCTAATAAATTAATATTTGAACTCATATCATGGATACATTTTGCCACATTTCGCACTGTTTGGTAGTATGTTCTCTGTGAATGTATTAATATGTATTAGCTACAATGATGAATTTTACACCTATGTTTTTTTTAGCAAATATCTGCGCTCAGTTCACCTTTGTGGTAATGATAGCAGGAGAGAACAGGAGTGCAGGAGCTTAGTGTTAGACTGTAACACTTAGTAATCAAAAAATCAGTGTGTTTGTATGAGGTGCTGCATCTTCCCAGAGAAGGTAAATAGACTGATTTTGCTCATTAGATGATTATTATTTATGAACATTATCTACAACAATGGGCTTTTCTTACATATGGATTTGGCAAGCTTATGAGAAACAGTGCTATGTAAGATTAGCTTTATCTACCTTCATGTTTAATAAACTGTAGGAGTCTCCGTCTGGAGTTCCCTTCTTTGTGGAGCACAGTCGATAAGCAGAGCGGACGCTCGAACCACTGGTTTGTCTGAAAACAAGAAAGATTTAAAGTAGTTATTGATGAAAAACCTTCCGCTGATTCAATTCTTACTGATATGTATAAAATCATGTTCAGAAAGAGATGAATTCATTGACTGAAATTAAATCTAACTCATTTTCACTCAGGGTTTCTGAACCCTTCATAGATAAGTTTGGAACATATATCACATGGAACATAAATCACTAAATCTCTCCCTCAAAAAAAAAAAAAAAAAAAAGGAGAACAGAGGTGTGCTACAATTAAGTAGCCCCAAAAGCATATAAATATGCCAATTTCTGTAAAGATATTTTCATGTAATTTCAAAATGCAAAATGAGTTTTTTGACAAAATCCAAAATAACACATAAAATGGCCAAAGAAGCTATATTTGACATGGTGGTTCACACGTATGGAGAGGTTCATTCCTTCGGATAAGACTGGTGAAGTTTGAAGATGGAGGTTTTTGAAAAATATCCAACTTCCTGTCGAGTTTGGTAACACAATCTATATTACTTACTTTTAAGTCTTGGTACACTACACGTGTATCGAATTTAATTTGCCTAAATTAAACTGTTAGCACACCATAAGCAGAAATGCATTAGGTGGCGGTATATAGCCATTTTTAAACATTCACTTTTTAAACCCCTATCAGATTCACCAGTACTAAACAACCCTTTAGAAAGCTGCAAAACAAAAATACTTAATTACGTAATTAAAATTAAAATGCACCTTATGTTCTAGGTTCCTGATAAATTTAAACTCATACCTCTGGAAAAAAGTGCTGCGGTTCTTGAGCTCTATTGTTCCATCTGAGCTTCTGCTGCTCACACAATCCTGAGAGTTATCTTGAGAGGAAGCTAAAATTGTGCAGTCGTTATTAACTTTCCATTATCTATTCTGTGGGAAGCAGTTTAATCATCTACAAAGCTTAATTTAGAAACTATGATGGCTCTTCTTATTAAGTGTAAAAAAGCAGGGGATCTGGCTGCCAAATCACAAGTTGCCAGGAAAAACTAAACCACTTAAACTTTAGTAACTTTAATTATGCATAAGTAAACACATCCAGACCTGAGATATTCTCTTTATCATCAGATGAAAACAGATGCTTGCCAGCATTAAGATTCTTCACAGCAGCTTCGAGCTCTCGTCTGGGTTTAGCTTTCAAATCAAATGCCTTCTGGAGTACCATAGTGCACTTCTTCACGTTGCCTAAAGAGAGAGAAGGGACTTTAAAAAATGAGTTCAATTTGTGTTTAGAGTGTACTATTACAGAATAAAAGTCCTGTTACCTTGTGAAAGCTCAAACTGTGCATATGCTATGTGGACAAAAGCAAAGTCTTTACAGCGTGAGTGAGCAATGTCAAAATTGGCCAGTGCATCATCAACATCCTGAAACCTGTATATAAAAAAAAATTACATTAAAAATTAAACCAGTTGCCATTTTAAACACAAAAGAACACATTTATTAAAACATTGGTCAAACGTTTGAATTGTAAAATACAAAAATAAGATAACTGATATTATTCATTAGAAATTGATTTTAATTATAAAACGTGTTGTGGCAACACATCATTTTAAATTTCGTGGTTGAGCGCCATGTTTTTTTTGCTCTGGAATTTTTACAGAGGTCATGAGGAAAAAAACAAACAGAAATTTAGTTGAACAGGACGTTGAACAACTCCCTGTGAAACTAATCCCGTTTAGGGTTTTAAGGGGAGAATTTCACAGCAGGGTAGCTACCTGACTACCTTTGTGGTTATAATATAATCAACATCTGCCAACCAATCCAATTCCAGTATTCAGACAGACCATGTCATTAAACAATCTGTTTATAATAATCTTTATTTGCATTAATAATAATTTTACATTTTTGTCTGCAGAAACCCAGTGAACTAGGAAGTAGGCGACTCACGCTTTTAACTGGGCGAAACGCACCAGCATCCGGGCGTAGCTCTCATTCTGACTGTGTTCGTCTAGTGGCATGCTGGAGAAGACCCTTGTGTACCCATCGATGAGCTTAGCAAGGAACCCTGGATCATCCTGGGCATTTCCTTTCTTCTCCATGTTTGATAGAAATGTTTGACAGGTCTCAGGAGCATTTGAGCTGATGGCCTGGTTGAGGTAATCTGTGTCACCTGCATGGAAGAAGAAGAAAAAGGTATGCCTGGGGTGGTAAATCCTCATGATGAAGTTGTTTGTGTGTTCTGTTTTTACTGTGACATGCAAACATATGCTGCATTTGAGATCATTGATTGACTGAGAAATAAAAACCCATTTGCTGAATATTATTTTTTTATTCATTTATAGATGTTTAATAGTGATAGTTAATGAATTGTAGGAAATTAGGTATATCGGGAAAACTGTACCATCATTGCATAACTTTTTCATCTTCTCCAGGGTCTGACGGAGCCTGGCAATCTGCATCTGCCGCTCTGTGTTCTCTTCTTCATTCATCTCCACTCTCTTCATAACACACATCAAGAAGTATGTTCATTTCACACAAATAGCCATTGAAAATTTAAATTCTCATTCAAAAACACATTAAAGGCAAAGTTCTTAGGAAAAAAAGCTCCACTCTTCGGTTTGCAGAGAGGAAATCAGCCCTGGCAGCTGATGACGTCTCTGAGCAGCACTGCGCGTGAAAGACTCACCGTTGGTTATTTGTCCCAGTCATTCAGGTAAATGTAGAACCTATTACAGAAGTCCTGTCCTTATTCACTCCCCTCTCAGAACGCCACCATTCACTGCACACAACAACCTGTCCTCTAGATCTTGTGACATTAACATCTACAAGCCTTCACCTACCATCAAATCACCTCTCACGCACATCTCAACTTATCCCTTACCATTCAAAACCTCTAGAACACTCTGTCCATCATCAACTCAACTGTCACCTTTCCTCATAGAGAATGGAAAAACTTCAAGAGCACACATTCAAACAAGACTGCCCTTCTCTCAGTGATAAACCTGCTGGACCTCTCTGGCCAACCACCAGATCCTTCTGTATATACTCTGTCTACAAAGGGCATCACAGGCACTACCCTGGACTGGCTTCAGTCTTATCTCACTGCCAGATCCTTCAAGCAGCTGTAGGTTCAGCTGTACTACCCCCTCAAGACTTTTTAAACCTGAATCATCCTAACGGATAGCATCACTTTCAAGTTCAGGAACAGCAACATGAATGACCACAGAGAGGATTGTGCGTTTAGCTAAACATACCAACCAGATCGAGCTCAAAGACCTGCAGGATATCTAAAGTTTGCAGTGGTGCCAGACCAGGAGGACCTCAGACATCTTAATAACAGTCAATGTTTACAGTTTGGATTGTTATACATTTTTCTACATGTCATACTCTAGCTTTTATATGTTTGTGACAAATAAAATTGGAATCTTACCACTATTCGACACTCAACTCCGGCCTGTTTTACCATTCTGATGACTTTACTGTAACAGCCTGCATAACAAACTGTCTGAAGGACTTTTTTTACCATGATGAAAGCCAACTCAACGTGGCACGGATAGAACTGCTGAAAATTTTTGCCAGTCCCACTTTTCAGCATGACTTAACTGTACAACGTGAGTAATTCGGGGCCATTGCTTGATGTAAGGCTTTATCTGACACAACACTGCCTGACTCTGTTTTCTGAAGTGGGAAGTGACCAGAAAGCAATTAAAAATATTTTATAGTGTTATAACAATTCTGCATATAAGCCTACGACAAACTTCACAAAAAACGCTTCTCAATCAGTCATTTCCAGTATCATCCACACAAGTGTCATTTTGCCAAAGCGAAAACAGTCTGTATAGCAAAGCAAATATGAGAGGAAATGGTCATCAGGGCCGCAATCGGGTATAACTTAAACCCACATAAATAAAAACGTGATTCGTGTTTGTAATCCGAAAACCAAAACTAAACTAGGTTTAAATAGTTGTCAATACAAATTGTAAACAGCAGATATCCAGTGTTAAGTTTGTTGAGGCTAACTCGCTAACGTTAGCCAACAGAACAACGGGCCGACAACTATCTTATTATTGACATGAACCTTTCAGCGAAAAAAAAAACATTTTTAACATATTTGCAGCATTCGTTGATTAATGTTCAAGCAGTCCACTTACAGTAAGGCCAAACCAGACGCGAAATTGGCCGTTGGTGCTAAACAAGTGTTTTCAACAACTGTTTCAAAATTCGCAGCTTCCCCAAACCACAAGTTCTGATTGGCCGGTTTGTAATTCACGTGACCATTAGCCATCCTCGTGGGTGCGGCTATTGTTAAAATCTTCTTGTTCTTCTGAAGGACGTTAACTGTGTGCAGTCTGTGCATTACCTCCATCAAGTATGGACTGAGATATTCATCTAAATTTGCATCCTATATTCATTTTGAAAGCTTTGTTTCTTTCAAAGATTCCATTACACTCTTACCTGTTTGTGATATTGGATTGCTTATTTTGTAAAGGGACTGGCTCATTTATTTTCTTTTGTAATTTTCCTCTTTCTGTTGAATATTTTATACATGCCTAATAGTTTGTTTCTTCACATCCTACACACTTCCCTGTTTAACTTAAAGGACTTTCGACTTCAACAGTAAACGTACATTTTAAACACTTCATACATTTTAAACATTTCACACACTTCGTACATTTTAAAAACACATTTATCCTCTTTAGCTAATCTATCAGCAATTTTAGACAGTATACTTTTTGAGTGATGACATAGAATCTGAACATATATTTCTGTCAGATATTGTTTATCCCACCCCTTCATTGTAGCGCTTTTTATTTTCTTTGGATTAAGTATATATGATTATGGATAGCCAGATCTATCCAATGTTAATGATATTGAATGCATTTATACATATATACACACACAGAGCTCCGTGTATACGAGTAGTGCTCAGAGTCAAAAATGAATAGTTTGATGCAGAGGTTTCCCTCTGCAAGGTGGCCACCTTTGACTCCACAACAAAACTCCCTGTAGTGGCGCAGCGTGTTGTCACATGCTCATTAAAAATGATGCCAAGCCTCTCCTTTAATTTATTTTATTCACAAAATACATGCTATATACAATTAAATAGACAGCTATTTGCATTTCAACTCTTTTTTTTGGTTCAGACACAGGCAAACATACTGTATATTGTAATACACTGGGCACTGACAGCAAAGTAATTTAACATTATGACTCTGATGCAAGGTAATAACAAGAGCACATTGAGTGTAAATATTTTGTCTTTGCTGTTGCACGATTTCACAAAACTCTTCCAGATGTAGGTAGAATAATATATTTGCGATAGTTTGATGTATAAAACATGGAAGATAGAATAAATCAGCCAGTAAACAATGATTGTACAATTATAAACACAGGTACATGTCAACATACAATAGAAATAAAATGGATATTTAAAATATTTCAAAACCTAAAATCACACCATGTTGACATAAAGTCATAAAAACTGAAGCTAAAACCCACTGCAGATAGACGGAGATCGTCTGAGAAAGACATAAATATTAACTTCCAGCGCTGGAGATCAGTCACTGTCACTTCCGGATTCACTGAGCTGAAGATCGTTTCCTGAAAAAAGAAAACCATAAGCCTCAATTACTCACAGCAGGGTGTTGTTAGGTGTCAAGGTGTCCTAAAATTAAATTTATCAAGTGAAAGTGTAAAGCTGTTCTGGAGTAAGCATCGTTTTTCCCCTTTAACATTTGTTTCCGAAAAGCAGTTTTCACTTCATAAATATATACTTTTTTAGGACACCTTGACTCTAACTTTTGTCATGACACACTATGGTCAATCTACACATAATGTTTTGCTTGATTTGCAACTGATTTAAAGAGTTTTTGGTGAAAAACGATCAAAGTTTCAGTGCTTTCAACCATTGTCTGTCAATGGGTGAGTGAAGAGCCAGGCCACAGGTAAAGGATTCAAATCTGGACTCATTGCTGGCCACTTCAGAACGTCCCGCATTGCCATGTTGCTATGAATTTCTGAGTGTTTTTTTTAGATATGTTTGAGGTCACTGTCCTGCTGGAATGCCCAAAATCTCAGACAGAAATCTACTTTTCTGACACTGGGCCAACAGTGCGATCCCAAATCCTTGGTAATCCTCAGATATCTTATGCTTTGCACACAGTCAAGGCCCCCATTGCCAGCAAAACAACCCCAAAGCATCATTGACCCTCCACCGTTTTTTACTGTAGGCATTGTGTTCTTTTCTTTGAAGGCCTTGATCTGTTTGCGGTAAAAAGTCAAATGATGTACTAACTGTAGTATTGCTTTTCTAAGTCTGTGTCAGAAGTGGGGTCTTCCAGGTTCTCCTGCCAATGTCATTTAATTTAAATGTTGAGGGATAGTGACATTAATGCTGCATCAGTTTAGGAGATTAGCTACAGTGCCATGGATTGCATAAAGTTCCTCCTTGATTAAGTTGTACACTGTGGGCACAGCCAAATCTAGATCTATAGAGATAGACTTTGATGGTTTTTTTTCACAAGTTTTGATCTCAACTCCTCAACATATCCCTGTCACTACACGACCCGCAAATTTGCAAAATGTCACGGTTTCCTTGGTTTCCCTGTACCCTGTGCTGTCGCGATGGAAACACTTAGTAATGGTATTAAAAGTATAAAACGTGGCTTATAATATTATAAGCGTTTCCATCACGACACCACCATATACAGGGAAACCGTGACGTTTTGCAAATCGTGTGCTGACACTCATCTCCTCTTTATGTTGTCCATGCTTTTGTGTGGCAGACACAGATTAATTCAAAGATGAACTTTTCAATCAGCTTTCAGGTGTGATGTTTATATTGCCTCACATGCTGAAATAATCTTTCTTTTTTAATCATTAATTTACCACAATTTCGAAAGGGTCCCAATAATTTTTCGTGTGAAATTATGTTAAATGTGCTTTTTTTCCCACACCTCCCAAAAGCTTTTGCCCAGTACTGTGCTCTGTGTATAAGTAAGATTAAGATTGTGTAATATATTTCATCATTATATTTCTTTCCTCCTATATTTGGTCAAAACTAAGTGTGAATATAGCCCTGAAGTGCTTTGGTTGAGCTGGAATAGCCATATAAACAGACCCAAGGTGACCTTTAGTAATGTAAACAACTTTTAGTCATATAATATAATGTTATTATATTCAGTATCTGCAACCCAAATTAATGATGTTACATTAAATTAAGGAACATTAAATTCAAACAGCAAAGCTTGTGGTAAAGCTAGAGATCTCTTACGCAGAGTGTTCATCAGCTGGTTGTCTCCTTGTGATTGGCTGATCCCATTGGCCGTGTTGTTCCTGCTAGGAGAGGGATGCACTTCCTGTTCTCCATCGCTGCAGGAGCTGTCGTCTCCACTGGCCGAGTCTGAGGAGGAACTGCTGCCACTGCTGCTGCTCATCTGCTCGATCATATCCACCTCAGCCCTTAGCTCTGGTCCCACAATAGCAGTAAATCACTGTTAGTCACAATGCCCCTTAAACAAACATATTCATCATTTAATTATCCAACCTCGTTTGATGTCATCAAGCTGAGGCTCAGGTGAAGGGTTGTCTTTGCTCGGTGAGGTTTTGACACCAAGCCCTGGTTTGTTTGGAGTGCGGAACTGTGTTGTCAGCTGGTTTCCTCTCACTGACTGCTGCTCCATTCGAGCTTGGATTTTACTGCTGCCTTCAGCTCTGTCACATATAAACCACAGAACAAACCGAAATGTTCACATTTATCCACCAAGGTGATGCTGATCTTTTCTACCTGTGGGACTTCCTCACTACACTGGCTGTTCCTTGGAGAGGGGTTTGAAAAATCACAGATGGAAAAAAGTTTTTTTCCCGCTGTTGGACGAAGTGTCAGTTTAATAAATGTTAAATCTAAAAAAATCCATTACAGATTAAAACAAAAAGATTTTGGGGAAGAAATAACACGTTGTTTTTACCAAATTTAACATTAAGGATCTGTTGCGTTTTGGACACAAACTCTTCATATACAGTGTGTGGGAGGCTGCTAACAAGTGCAGCTATTCTGGGTTATTAGACGTCTTGAGATCTTAAAAGAAGAAAGTGAAATAATGAGCTCACATTTGGGGATTGTTGCCGGTGTTTCAAGTCATAAGCAGCTGAAAGCTGAGGCACACGTTTTTCATTGATGATTTTTTTCTGAGGTGCTTCAGGGAATATAAAAAAACAAATAAATAAAAAGGAGGGGTTTGATAGCACCCTGCAGAAAAAGAGTGGACACAGATTTATTTGTCCTCACCCAAACCATCCACGCCCCCTAACCCTACATCAGCCCAATCGCTGTTGTCACTACATAGTAGGCAGGACAATAGCAGTGACATTGGTAAACCATAAGACATCGTTGAATTTATTTTTGTTTCTAGAATTTAGATTCTGGAGGGAAGAAAAGGAATGTGACTGTTTCAAGTGTCCCTTGAATTGAATGCAGCAAATGACCAGAAGACATAGTCCCAATAACAGGTTTGAAATGCTCTTAAGTTAAAGAATTCAAGAAATTGGCCTTAAAACACACATTTGCAATTTGGTAGTTTTTTAAATCTCTCAAAAATTAACAAAGAAGGGTTTGTTTGGATGATTTAGGAAGTTATTAGCATATTATAACTTCGCAACTAGTTAAAAAGACTGGAGAAGAGGCCAAAAGAACCTATGCTGACCATGCTGTAAAACATCCCATGATAAACTTTTCCAGTAAACAGAATGGAAAGTTTTTGTGAATGGTCAACATCACAGGTCTCAAACTCAGTTCCTGGAGGGCCGGAACCCTGCAGAGTTTACTTCCAACCCTGCTCAGAGAAACCCAGACCTGAAGCTTACAAACAGCCTGAGGGACCTAACGAGCTGCATCAGGTGTGTGTAGTTGAGGTTGGAGCTAAACTGTGCAGGACTGTAGCCCTCCAGGAACTGAGTTTGACACCCCTGGTCTAGATTGACCGTGAAATGGATGGTTGGTGGACAGACACCTTGTTCCAATGTAAGCAAGTCATGTTTAAGGCCGGAATCATGAAAAAAGAGCTGGTTGGATATAAAGATGACCTTTGAAAAGTATTTGGCATTTCGATTGCACCATCTCACGCTGCAAAGAACATCTCTGCATCAATGGCTGCTATGGTTATAAAACAAGAGAAAGTCATGCTGTGGCCTCCATCCTCCCCTGACCTTAATCTTATTGAGAACCTTTGGACCATCCTCAAGACTAAGATCTATGAGAGTGGTGTAGCTGCCAGTGAGGGCCTGCTTGCACTATTTTCAAGATTATTTATTTATTTCAGTGATTATAAATACAATTTATGTTCATCGAAACAGTTCCTGATAAATACTATAGGTTAATAGTTGATTTATGATGTAATGGAACTTTAAGTTGATTAGTTTCCGTCAGGACTGGTAATATTGTAACACGTCATACACCCAGCGTGTTTACCATGAGGAAAGCAGCAGGGAGCTAATCGTTGTTTCAAGTAGCAAGACTCGTTTTAACTCCTTTTGGTATTGCGGCCAACAAGGTATGTCCATTTATGTTTCATGTGTGGTATATTTAAGTTATGTCGTTCTTTGTAAGAATTTTTCTATGTATGTATATATTTATTTGTATGTTTGCACAGTTCTCACGGCATGTTTGATAGCACCAGCCTGCAAATAAATGTCCATCAAAAAGAACACCTGGTGTCTTGAAATATCAGAGGGAGTTACAAGTGGAAGGCAGTTTACATAAAAAACAGCAGCTCTGGGAGACCGTTCCAAATACTTGCAAACATATTCAGGCAGAAACGATGCTAAAAGGATTGAAATATTATATTTGCACATTAATATATTTTTTTCATATTAATTTGAAACAGTGCATCGTATGGTTATTATTTTGAAGAAATCGAAGAAATACAATTTGAAGTTGTAATTTAAATTGTTGTTTACATTGAAGTGAGTAAGAAAAATATCATTTGGAACAGGGTGTAATGCTTGATTATTTGTGGTGCCTGACCATCATTGCTAATGTAGTTAAGGTCAGCATGGTCCTCTGAAACCAGATACACTGTACCCACTAAGATGACCCTATAATCTTGAAAGGTGTGAATGGATTGCATCTCGTTGGATCAATCTGCTTATGATTGGGTTGTGAGTCCCTGTAAGGCCTTTGTGCCCATTAGTCAATTTTGTTCTGCTTGTCTGTTGGATAGTCGTGTTACGTTTTAATTTGTGTTCAGGAATGTTCTCCTATTTATAGCATTTCAGTTATTTTGTCCATCCCTGTAAGGTTTTTTCTTCAATTCATGTTTTCCTCTACTAAGGGAGTTTTCGGTTTAGGCATGTTTTTTGGGTAAATAATAATAAAGCCTTATTTTGCCCTGTATGGTGCTCTGCAGTTCTATCGCCACCATCACACGGTATTCCTAACATCAACTCGATTTTCTTTTGTGTATCCACACTATTTTGAGGACAAAACATTGGAGTGATTTTAGGAGCTTTTTTTACAATCAAACTTAATGCCTTATTTTTAGTGTCTGAGTTAAACAATCCATTGTTTTCAACATATAACTCTTTTTAATTGAATGTGATGAAATAAAATTCACCATAGCACAAAAAAAATGTCAGCTTACCGTGTTTTCTTGACTTGTATGCTGCTGCTGAGCTTCTCCAACATGAATTCCCCAGTGTCATGATTTATGATAAGAACGCAGTCTTTTTGATAGGGCCTTTTGTTACCCTTAAATACGGTCATAGGTGGAGTGGAGCCCTTGAGAAATCATAATAAAAGCTGTTAGAGGAACGTGTTTAACAGATGAAGAGGACAGGTGTAAGAGCAAAGGTTGATCTTACTGGTATGTGTGGTAATGTGATGGTAACCTCATCTCCTTTTCCTACTTGTAACTCCCCCTCACAGGAGGTGTCAATAGATGCTGGTTTAAAATCATCTGGAAAAAAAAAAAAAGAAAAAAAATACTACTGAAACTCTTCCAGGAACACTCAAGAATGATAACACCTTTGGAATTTATTTCGTGGGAAGATTGGAACCTTTATTAACGTCCTCTAAATTATGTGACCTAATTAAATACATATGTAAGCTAATATATCTGTAATTATTATGTTATTTCAAACTAGAATGTCTAGTTTGCATCTTTTTGGATGATTAAATTTGGTGTAATTTATCTATTTTAAAATATCTGGAAAAGAACACTATTTAAAGCCCTGTACAATTCTGCTGGTGCTTACAGTTCAAATTGAAAGCTCAGTTATTCATTCATTTTCCAACCCACTTATTCCCTTTTTGGGGCAACGGGGGTCTGCTGGTGCCTATCTCTAGCACAAATTGGCAGAGAGGTGGGGGTACACCCTGGACAGGTCGCCAGTCCATCATTCACTCACACCTATGGGGAATTTAGATTATTCAATTAACCTAACCGCATGTTTTTCTGACTGAGGGGGAAACCGGAATACCCGGAGGAAACCCATGCAAGCACAGGGAGAACATGCAAACTCCTTCCAGGAAGGCGAGCCTTGAACCTATCCACTGCTCCACCGTGCTGCCACATTGAAAGTTCACTAGTGCAACTCACATTCCCTCATACATTCATCCTGAAGACAATTATTGTATAAAAAACAAGGTCTTCCTTAAAGAATTTAAAACTGTGGGTGGAAAAAAGATAAAAATCAAGCAAACTGTTGCAAGAATGACCTGTCTACAGATCTGCAGACTGGTTAAGCCCCATCTCCCCAGATGTCTCACATAGGTAAATTGGTTGATGTCAATGAATAATGGCGTGACTTCCATGATAAACCACAGACTTCAAAAAATATGTCGGAGCATAATGCCCTTGGGCTAATATGAGGCTACAGTGTTTGTGATATGAACACCCCAATTGCAGTCAGAGAGAGGGTGAGGATGTGCAAACGTAACCTTCTAACAGTCACACTACTCCTGAAGAATGCAGAATTTCACTGCAAGCGATTGCATGCGTTATGAGCCCACCCACAAAACAACATTATTAAAATTAACATTTCATCATATAACTCATCAAAATAATAACAGGATGCTCTCCAATCTACATTAAAGCAATGCCGATGTCCATCTGCTTCATATTGAGTGATCCAATTGGGTGGGTGGGGCTTAATTCATCTCCAGTCTGCAGACAGGGGCATCTCAACCAATGGGACAACAGGCAGCAGCACTAATAACTGCACCACTGTGCCCAGCTTCAAATAGAAAACTATGACATTGATATTGTCTAATCTATATTTTTAAGTTAATTTAGAATTATAACTCTGTATCTTGTTTTGCACTTTAACGCATTTAGCATTGGCAAAACAAACAGCGTTGTATAGAAATATGACTTGAAATTAGTTTGTATAATAATTTTTGTTTTGTATTTCAACCAAACAAAGTGTAGCAAGTGTCGGCACAGTGGGTTGTCGGTTGACAGGCTCATTGGTGAACTTCCTGCAAGGAGTGTGCATGTTCTCTCTGTGCTTGCATGGGTTTCCTCCGGTTCCCCCCTCAATCACAAAAACATGCGGTTGGGTTAATTGAATAATCTAAATTCCCCTTAGGTGTGAGTGAATGTTGCCCTGGAATTGACTGGCGACCTGTCCAGGGTGTACCCCCGCCTCTCAGAAAATGAATGAATGAATGAATGAATTAATAAAATGTTGCAAGTGATCATTTTAATAATTGTTATACTGTAAATCTGTTCCAAAGAACCACTAGGACACTAACAGTCAATAGAGTAATAACTATTAATGTTATCAGATTTCAGGTATATAATGAAATACAGATGTTAAACATCATATTGTAGTGTGTTATCAGTGAATAGAGTTGTATAATGGTTTAATTCAGAAAGTCATTACTCATCGTAAATGGATGCCAAGCAAATAAAATAGGAAGGACTCACATCTGATGGTGTGAAAAGAAGACTTTGGTCTCTTCTCAAAACTGTCCCCGAGCTTTAACACGTGCTCTTCTCTATCCAGAAGCGAGTTCGAGCTGCCGTTCATTACTGCGAGTCACATTAAATTCACAACTTTTACACAATTAACACATTTTGCAGTTAAAACCGCATGTAAACAAAAACAAAGGAGGTAGACGCTTAAGCGCCTTTTGACACATCCGACACTTCCGGGTCATGAGAAAGCAAATAACGAAAACAATTTACGTAAAATATTCGAGAATTTTAAATACATATACATGCCACTTATTTTTACAAAGATTATCGTAATTTTCCAAACTAAAATAGAATTAAAGCGTTAAAATATTGAAGGTAAAATCACTTCCGGTTCAATTTGTATTCCTGTTTTTCCTCTAGAGGTTACGTTAGAGGATTATATTTTGCCTTCAGCCGTTAGTAAAATCTACTTATAAATAAAAGATAAATAATCTTTTTACGCGAAATACAACACATTAATGAGCAAAGGGAGTGAGTTGGTGGCGTGACAGTGGTCCAGCTACCGTAACTAAACAAACCAGTGGGAATATGATTTTTAAACGTGCGCATCATACAGTCATTAACAGAAACCGATGCTTTATATACGTTTGACATTAATTAAATCTACATTTTAACATTGTACGTAATCTAGGGAATGTGTAAAGAACTTGGTTAAAACCTGTATTTGCCGTACTCGGTCTTTTAAAATTGGCATTTGTATGATACAGTACGGTAAAATTACTTGAAGTCGCTTCTGATTCGATCGTAGTTTCCATCATGTGTCGAGTGTGTACAAGAACACGTTTTTATTAATAAATCCACAAAATGACATCCATACAACCCAAGATTATTTTGTTATTCAGTGGGAAGAGGAAGTCAGGGAAAGACTACGTGACAGACTTGATGCAGAGAAGGTGAGTTCTTGAAATAACGTTTAGATTCTCTTACCTTCATTTACTTCATTTTTAAATTTCAGACTGACAGCTGAGATGTGCTGCATCCTCAGACTGTCAGCACCCCTCAAACAACAGTTTGCAAAGGTACGCTACACACCTATCAAAAATAGTAAAATAAGATTCAAACATTTTGAATTTAGTTTACAGTTTTTGCTGAGAAACCTTGTAAGTTTATCACATTCTGTTTTTGCCATTTTATTGATATTTCAATGAATTGTAAAATAAAACTTCTAAATAGAATCTCAATTAATTTTATTTTTATCTATAACGTCTAGATATGTTTATGATAAGATTGTTGCTATTTGTGATGATCAGGACCATAATCTGAACTATGAAGAGCTTCTAGGCTGTGGTCAGTATAAGGAGAGCTTCCGCGCTGATATGATCCGCTGGGGAGAGATGAAGAGACAGCAGGACTCTGGCTTCTTCTGCAGACTTGCCATTCAACAGGCCACTCAGCCAATCTGGGTAAGAAACCACAAGCCTGTGCTCTGGAGATCTGTTCATTGTCTGAAATTAATTTTATTTGTGTCGCTTGGAGTAAAATTCTTTTTTGTTTTTGTTTTATTCTCTGTGTTGTCTCAGATCATCAGCGACTGCAGAAGGATTTCCGATGTTCAGTGGTTTCGTGAAACGTTTCCTGATAGAACTAAGTGCATTCGAGTGGAGGCATCTGAGCAGATACGCTCTCAGCGAGGCTGGAACTTCACCCCAGGTAAGCAAACATTCTTTCAGCTGCATTTGTTACTTTGTGCATATTTGTTTTAAATATAGTGTAAATATACACTTGTTTACTTTATAAATGATAGTGTGCTTGTAGATTTTTAACATGAGTATACATGAGACCAGTGGTGGCCGGTCAATAGAGAAACACTCTAGAAAAAAATAGTTTGAAATGTTTTATACATAAACACACTTCTGATCAAAGAACCAACGGCACAGACTAGCGTCTAGAATTTAACTGAATTAATATAGTGCAAGATTCTAAATAGACTGAATTTCTATGTAATGTTGCACCTTTTTTTCAGGACCAAAAGATCTCCGGCTGTTTTACTGTACTCCCACTGTTAACAATGATCACCAGAGACAGTTATTAAAGCTGAGAAGGACCTGAGCAATCCTCCATTTCTACTACGATCGAATCAGAAGCGACTTCAAGTAATTTTACCATAATGTATCATATAAATGCCAATTCTAAAACACAGAGTACGGCAAATACAGGTTTTAACCAAGTTCTTTTTTCAGTTAACACCATTTGAGAGAAAAACATATCAGGATAAACTTTAATTAAAAAGGACCTTGGACCAGACAATCATGTGATATTTAAGACCGAAGCATTCAAAAGTCAAAGAAAGAAAGAAAGAAATTTGGCCATTTTCCAGCTTATGGTATGAAAAGAAGACTAACTGGACATGAAGCCAACGGTGTATTCAGCATTTCATGTCCTATTTTTAAGAGAACAGGATAAAGCAATATTATTTTTAAAGCACATTTTCGTACACATTGGCAATTCACAGTGCTTTCTAGATCAGACCCAGGATTGATCAGCTGTTCGTTATTTGGACCCAGAGGAGCTTGTTCAGTGACAGACTGCTGTTGCGTAAAATGTAATACCTTTTACTTTATTATTTATTATTCTCAGGTTAGGTTAAATAAGTCAAATATTCCCAAAATTTTCACTTTTTTTTATGATAAAGTTTTTTATCATTGGAGTCATGGCCGGTGGTTACCTCTCTTGATTTATAGCTTTGCTCGATCTCCAATGTCCATCATGTTCTTGCTCCTCCCCTAATGGGTCATCCCATAAACATACATGATTATAACACCCTCTACATCTCTCTGTGTTTTACAGAAAGTCGAGCAATTGCTTTGTAATTTACATCAGTTACATTTTGTGATTAATGTATTGTTAATCTACAGATATCTGTATAAATTAAGCAGAATTGCAAGTTCTTGAGGTTATACAACAGACCGACCTACTTAATGCGTCAGAACACCTGCAAGAGTACATTTGGCAAAAGGGGTGTGGTCAGCCATGAGCTAATAAGATGAAAATAGGCGTGTAACAACTATTGATCATTTCTCACATGTAATTCAATGATAGGGTTTGTGCTTCATAGAGCAGAGTAGAAATGGAGGATTGCTCAGGTCCTTCTCAGCTTTAATTACTCTCTTTGGTGATCATTGTTAACAGTGGGAGTACAGTAAAACAGCCGGAGATATTTTGGTCCTGAAAAAGGTGCAACATCACATAGAATTTGAGTCTATTTACCACCATTTATGCAGTTATCGTGACCGGCAAATGTATCAAGCTCAATGTTATTTACCAGACGTTTAAAAATGATTTTCTGTTTTTATCCTTGTGGAAATTAAATCAATGCTTTCATTTTTCTGGTTACATATTCAAAAGATTTTTATCTAAATCTCTACATAAAGTATACAATAGAAATGCTTCCTGATCAGGTACTAGAACATCATCTATCACCACAAACAAACATGTCAATCAACCACCGCTGTTTCAAAAGATATCCCGTGAGATCCAAACCCGTGCTCGTGTGTCACTTTTGGCATTTTAACACATTTACGAAACCCCTCACTGATTGGATAACAGGAAGTGACAAACTGAACCCATTTATTGTTTAAAATAAAGTAAATGGTTCAGGTTACAGTCTTTGTTTGTCCTTTTCTGATGCATTGATAATAGATTTTATTGTATGCTAACTGTATATTGTAACTTACATTTCCCTGAGGGAGTTACCCAAAGGGATCATTAAATGGGCATTATTTTACATTTTTATAGGCATTATAATAAATATTTGAGCCCTCTATCGTTGCAGGGCACTGTTGGTAACTTTCTAAAAGCAATTAATCATAAAAAACGTCTTTGAAGCATCTCATATTTTTTGCCTCTGCTAAATGCAAGGGTTTACACGGGTTCCTCCCACAGCCATGCTTTTGCCACGCCTCTTTTGGGAGTTGTAGTTTGGGAATCATAGGTATTTTAGTGCGTTTCTAAATAAAACTTGAGGCATGTTTTTGATGAGGGAACGACACTAAATAGAGTTGTTTGGCTAATATTAAGTCTAAAGATGGACTCAGATTGGTATGGCAAGTTTTGTTGCAAAAATTCTGTATTAAAAAGTGAAACACTAAATTTGTCTAAATAAACTAAAGTTTTATAGAAAAGTAGTTTTATAGAAAATATATTACTATTATTAGTTTAATGGAACTGTAGCCAGCAGTAATGAAATCTTAATTATAAACCTATACATCACAAATATTTTATGCTGACAAATCTAGCTTTTTGGCACGTTTTGATTTAATGGCGATTGTGTGATTGCAGGTATTGATGATGCAGAGTCCGAGTGTGGATTGGACGAAGGTATGAAGTTTGACTGGATCATTGGAAACGACGGAGAAGGTGAAATCCTAAATAAACAGCTGGACGAACTCCAGGCATCGGTCGCATCACAGTTGGACTTAAACAGTCAACAAAATATTCAACCAGATTCCTAAACCATTGAACGTGAAAGCAAGCAGTGCTGAGCGAGTCTGACTGGAGAGTTCTGAATCAATCTTAATTAATGTAAATATTTTGTAAGAAGTAGCGCATGATGCCAAAGCAATCAGTGGAATGTAGAGGTGTAGTGTATGATGTCACTAAACTGCCCTAATGTAACCGTTCTTGAAACTTGCTCTCTCTCTCTTTTCCTGCGCACACTGCCCACAAGAAGAATGTTACAAGTTAACTGGAAAACTGCTTTGTAAAACTGTGAGGGATTCCAGTCATGAAACCAGAAGTTAATGACCGTTCCTTGTTCATATTGTGCCGCTAAATTTATTAAATAGAGCACTTAAAGGATTACTGTTGAAAAGAGCGACACCGTTCTTTTTACATCATGGAGAAAACTTCGTTACAATATTGGGTGTATCTATAAGCAATTAAGTTATACATTTAAATATAAAGATTGCCACGGTTAAACAAAAAAAAAATGTTTTGATTAGCCAATCTCCAGGCATTTCCACCAGGGATTTCCCCCAGGGTTAAGGGCAGAGTTCTGTAGGGCTCTGATTTACATTCTTTGGTAGTTCTGTGATTTTATTTGTTTTTTACCCCTCTGCCAAGGTGTAAGGTACAAAGAAAATGGTTTAGGGTTAGTTCTTGATGTCACTGGATCTCCTGGTCTTCAATTCTGAGTTCTACTTTATTCGTCGAATCCTAAAACAGTCTTTTAAGTCTTTGAGCATTTTCAAATTAAAACGGATTGTTACATTTTGTTAAAGTACACTAATACCGCTTGCTAAAGTGGTATAGTGGATTGTGAGCTGAACATATCCACAAAGCATGGTTGTGCAGTCTTTCCCATCACACCTAATGTCCTTATAAAACCAATAAATAAGGTTTTGGCTCTATAAAATCCTTTTAGTTAGTGTGAGAATGTAAAACAATATGAAGAAAAGAGTGGTAGAGTGCAGTGGCTCCTGGTAATGCATTTGAGAACACAATATCAAGTAGAAGATATGCTGTGAATTTGCAGTTAAAAGCTATTTTTAAATATGTGCCCTTTGTGACTGAGTTCTATGAACTTTACCCCGTTAACCACTGATTTTCCTGAGCTGAGCAATACATCTTTTAAATTGGTTGCTAGGTTGAACAATCTGGTTGCTATGGAGGAATAAACGATGCCCTTAAAAGTTTCCCTTGTCACTTGGAGTGTTGTATACCAAGTGCTATGTCTGTAGCATTTTCTGAAACGTAGATTTGGTTGCTGAGGAAAAAAGTTTAGTTGCTATGGAGGACTCCATAATAAAATATAATATAATATAATGTTCCCCGTGCCAATATAAAATATGTGAGTGAAAAAACCAAGCCCCAAGTCTCTTTTAATGACCAAATCTGAGATAGGTTTCAGAAATAGTGTTTGCTCTTTCCCATTTATTTTCTACGGCCATTATAAGTTAGTAGTAAATCTTTAACCCCTTCTAAAGCATGGGGGTTCAAATACTTTTGCACAATGCTTGGCATGCTCTTGCAAAGATTGGTAACCTCCACAAGTGTGGTCAGTTTGAAGTTTCTATGAGGTTCTCAGTTTGAGTTACAGTTTTCCAAAGTTTGACCCTATATTACGTTAATAGAAATTTCCCGGCATTCTCTGCGATTTCCCAGAATTCATTTAGGGGTACCTGTCTGACCAGATATATCAACCCGAGTTAGACCAATTTTCTTGACAAAGTTTGGTGGCTGTAGCTCAAATGATCAAATTTAGAAAAGCTGATGGTTTTGATCTGCACTGTTTGCATCAGCCTGTAGCCATCAGTTTGTATTTCCTGTTGGTAAAACGAAGGCAATTTCAAGAGAGGGGTAGCCCTCAGTTTTTGTTTTAGGATCTTGCTAATTCATGTCTAATGTTAAAGCTAAATAAAGCCATGTTTTCTGTTAAATCTTCATAAACCTTGCTTTCAGAGTTTTCTTACTTGGTTTAGAATTCATGTTCTTTTACACAATAAAGAAAAAAGGACAACGAGGACATACAGCAATTATCAATGCATTTATATAGATGCAAAGTGGGAATAAACATGATTACAACCATATATAGAAACACACAATACAAAGTAAAATGAATAAAACGCTATACTTTATGAACAATGATTGACCAGCTGTTTAAAGGGTGATTTTTTTTTGTTTTGTTTTCCCCAAACATTCAAATATTTCTACAAACACAATATCATCTAAGACATTAAAGAAAGCTTTAGTGTGATTTCAAGAGGCCACAGAATACACCCCCCCCCCCTCTCAGTTATCAATATCAACATTAATATGTTTATCAGCAGTACAGAGAAAACCTCTGCTCTTCATAATTTATCAGTAAAAATGTCACAGGAGGTAACTGAGACGGTCGAACAGCCCTTTTCAAGTTGCTGCCAAAATAACCCAGTCATTTCATGTGCTATGTTTAAACTCCTGTAATACCAGTGAATGAAACATGCTCCCAGTAACATCACATCGTTTAACATTCAAGAGACTGGAAACACAGTTCTAAAGTCACAAAAGCAGAAAAATCCTCTAGTTTTCCTCCTTCCGACACCAGCATCCTCTACTGTATATCCTTACATTACAGTAAATACAGCAAAATCCAGTTTAAAATGCTATTATTAAAAATTGTAACAGCGCGAAAAAGAGCAGTTCTTCCAAAAATGGTAATTACGCAACCTCCTCTGCTTTAAAAATCTGCTTGAGTGTCTTTTAAACATGCTGCCAACCGTTTCCATTATGTTTTCCAAAATCTATCAGTGGTTCCAAGTTTCCAAAATATTCATTTTTGTTTTTTGTTTTTTTTTATTTTATTGAACCAAAAGAGAATGTTCAAGATATTTCCGCTATCTGAGCATTTGCCTTACATTTAGAAGTAATTTGATAGATGAAGGCTGGTCATGTTCCATATTTCAAGGGTTTTGAAGATTGATTAAAGTGAGAATACGCTTTTACAAACGGTACAGAATCTCTTTGCTAGCCTTGGTGTTAAAGCTGGATCAAGTATCTATAGAGAGGGAAGTCAGTCACTGTATTTGTAATTAAATTCTGTCTTTAACGACTATTTGTAAAATATTTGCTACAATTGGGTTTTGACATTTTCTTCTAGTTGCTTGGATAAAAACATTGTCTAGTTACTTGCTTTAATTTAACCCAATTTGCATGATTATCCTAATTTAATCTAGCTGAGGTTTAGTTTATTGCAAAGCAAGCAGTAAAATAAAATACACTTTCATCTTTACAAAAAAACTAAAGGGATTAGTTTGGATAAGAATAGGTAACACTCATGAAGATGGAGAAAGATTCACATGTTTGTCAAGAACTGCAGTGAGAAGCATTATCGAGAAGTTTAAAGAGACCGACACAGTGGAGAACAAGGCGAGCAGAGGCAGGAAGTGAACATTTGTAAACTTTGAAAATGAGGGAAAGAAAACTAGTGAGAGGGAAGTGCCAGGATAATAGTGAATGATTCTAGATATGTCTGGAATTGATGTCTCATTACCGATTAAGAAACACTGATGTTTGCTAAGGACAACCTGGGGAACAGTGATGCATACTGTAAACGTGTCCTTTGAACAGATTAAAAAGTGTTAGACGTTTTCTCCATTTAGTTCGATTAAGAGCATTTTAGCTTAGTGTCAGGAATCTGACCTTTAAATTCCTCTACTGAAAAGGGAAGATTTACATGTTAATCATTTAATGATTACATTTTTTCATAAATGTAATTGTCATGTGACAAAAAGAGGCTTGTGAGAGAAATTTTGTTAGCTGTTATATTTAGTCTTATTAAGGTTAATGCTAAATAATGTTAGCATGTTTGGCTAAAAATAAAAGGACCTGTGAATTTAATGTGACTTTTTAAGGGAGTGATAAAAAGACTGGTATTCTGACTGACTTGTTCTCTCTCTTGGTCTGCGCCTCTAGACATAGGTGGCACAGCGATTTGCGCTAGAGTTTAAGAGGAGCATAATGTCTTTGTTTATCTGTTTACACTGAAATCAATTGTCACTGTTGCAGTGTCCTTACATCTTGGCTCAAGAGTCAGTAATAATAAAGAGATATTAAAATATCTATAACAAAAGGTAGAGCATTTCGGCCATAGAGATGTCTACAACAGTGAAACATGGTGGGAGTATAATGTTGTGGGGGTGTTTAGGTGTCTGGAATCTTGTCGGGAAACATGAAAAAGAGACTAGGAAGATTTTGAAAGACAATCCCAGGGTAATGTGGTTTGGGTTGAGATTTAGTCTTTCAGCAAGATATTGACACAAAGGACACCTAGCGTCTTTTTATGATTTTGTAGCGCAAGTAAGTTATTATCTACAAGAAAAGACCTCCTAACACAGCAACTTAATTTTTCTTTTGCTAGTTCAGTTTGACTCGTTGGATGGAAACAGTGATTAGTTCGCAAATATTTTATGTGATATTCCAGTTTCGCACATAAATTGTATTTGCATCTTTGGATGAAAACATGGCTATTGATAAGCGACTAAATGGTGATTCGCCCACTAGCGACGGCTCCGCTAGTCTCTAGGCGACGGGCTGCAACATCGTCTCACATGATCACACTTTTTTGGAACACCATATAGATTCAGAGGTTTGGCAGCAGCTAGGATCTCTTTGCTTAGTTTCCCACAGAAAAAGAGACTCCGGCAGAGGCAGGGTAAATAATAACATCAGTGTCGTTTTCGGAGAACGGTCCCTAAATCATGGTTCCTATAGAATGCAATAACATTACTACTATTAACTACATAGTAAAGGCATGTTTTCACAAACACACATTTGGTATAATTTTTGTTTTGCATAAAAATAACAGTTTTAGAGTATAAAAACAGCTCTCTGACAGGAAGTGGCTCTTACTGAAGAAGAATTACCCTGATGCACAAAGAAGAGGAACAGTATTAACATGTTCTAGCCATTCCAGACGAGACACGTGACCTATAACGAGCTCATTGGTTGGCCAGAATCACCTTGAAAATAAAGTGAAAGCTAGTAAAGTTCACCTCTGTTTAAATTATTAAATCAACCAACAGTTTGGTTTTTAATCTCAACAGCTGAATTTTTTTTTTAAGGTCCTGGGTTACCCAAATATATTGCATCAAAAATTTACCACTTTCATGTTTTTAACATTTCTGATTCTGATTGATTGCCTAAAAAGGTGTCTGCATGGACCCAAAAGTTATATTTTATATGAAAATTGTGCCAATTTATAAATACAGTATTTTTGAAAAACACTCCGATTGTAAAAAAAAAAACAATTTGTAAAAACAAGTCACAGCCTCTTCCAGATATAATCAAGCAAACCCTTGCCTGTGCTATAGTTATGATTAAGACTATGAACATGCAAATAACCAGAGCAATCCGTTAGAGGGCTGAAATTCCCTGTCTTTTACAAACTGCAGTAAGAATTGCAATAAGGTGAAAACCCTGTGAAAGCTATTTCAGAAGCTGTTGAACACTAAGGCTGTCCCACTGGAGATTGACACTCTCAGTTAAATTCAGAGGATAAACAAAAGTATCGTGTCTCGAAAGTGTGTCGTCTTGTTTTGTTTGTTAAAGAAATCTAACTAGCAATATGTTTCTTGTTAAAAACAAGTCATTTCAACAAAAGCACTTGAAGTTTTCAAAGCAGAATTATAATTTCAGGTTGAAATGACCATTTAACATGAATGGTGAGTGAATAGCTTCTGCCAGTGTGCTCAAGATGACCATTACTAGGGCTAATAAGCTTCTTTAGAAGTCTAAAAAATCCTTTAACACCAGATTTGTTTGAAGATTTTAAAAGCTTATCACCCTGGATTTTTTTCTTAGTAGATCATGGTGGTGGGGTGGGCTGAACAGTTCTTGGTGACGAGGTGAGTTTGTAGATTTTCACAGGAAGTGACGTCATGCTCTTTGTTAACGGTGGGCTTAGGTACCACACTCACTCTCCTCTGGAATATCCTGCAGATCTGAAAACCGACAAACCAGTAAGGGCTTGATGGAAAATATCATGCAAGGAAACCATTAGAGGATGGATCAGTGTTTCAGAAGTTTCAAAGGACTCTCACCTCTGGGACTGTCTGCTCTTCCATCGACCTGCTCGGCTGGTTCTTGTGACATCTTCATGTCCCGTTTTTCTTGCGTTTTTGCAGAGTCTGGATGTGGCACCCCGTTGCTGTTTTTGGCCTGGCTGGCACGTAGACGCACCACTTCGGCTTGAAGCACATTGTATTTCCGCTGAAGATCAATGAAGTCTCCATCAGCAGCAGATGGAGAGGAACACGAGTCCTTCTGCAAGTAGACCTCCAGGAACGAATCCTGCCTAATCACTGCAGCCTGCACATACACATACACGACATAAAATTAGATTAGAACGTATATGAAACTACTTTTTTGCAGACCAATTTGGTGTTGACCAATGATTTTCTATAACAGGGGTCACTAATGACACGCTACAGTTCAGTATAGTGTGACTTTATCAGCTTTTCCACTGCGCTGAGGCCTTGGACACCGACACCAATCCTGAGACACGCTTCAAGGAGGTTCTAGAGTGGACACCATTGCTCTGAACTGACACCATTCCTTTGATTTTCAGAGCAAGCATCGTATAAGTGAGCGCTAAGTTGTCACTGCTTACGTCATTGAACCGCGCAAACTATGTACACAAACACAGAAGGCCTCTACACATCGACCTGAATTTTCATGGCGATGTTTCATGCAAAAGCTGGCTTTTGGTAAAAGAGCTGCTCGTTGGCGCTCATCACACATTTTCATACCGACTTCGTACTTTCTTTCACAAACCCTCTCTTTTCTCTAAATTTTTTTGAAACAGCTCCCTGTGATCAGCCACCAACAGTATAAACCACTCGACGTCCATGATTTGTTCTATGTGTTCTTCGATTTCTTCTCTGCCGTCGTCTTGTTTCCTGTTTCCCCGTTTGGTGCAGTGAGCATCTGTTGTACCACAAAGACCATCTTCAGGCAGGCAGCGTCATTGCATCAATACGTCCTTGATGCAGATGAAGAGCACCCTGCTCGAATCTCAATTCCTTGAGTTTGTTCCAGTCAACTTCTCACCAAACAACTTGTGGTGGAAAACCGCGTAAAACCATAATCCAAGAAGCAAACACAAAAGTCCTTTTGGTGACTTTGGGATACATTGTAGTTTTCCGTATATTGCCTAGTCTCATGTCGCACTCTTTATTACGTCATGGAAGTGGGTGGCGTGAAAATACTCGGCATGATGATGGTTATTACAACACACCCCCTCTGACATGACACTAAAGCATATGGAAAAGCAGGCAGGCCGAACTTAACTGTGCTACTTAATAAAATATTACAATAAATATTTAGACATTTATTTGACATCTTCTGGATCTTCACCTCCAACTTATGAAACCGGACATCTTTAAATTTCAGTTGAATACCCCTGTTCTAAAAGTTGGTTACATTTTGAACTCACTGATTGGACAGAAAGAATCATGCGTCATTACAGAGTGTGACAATGGTGTACACCCTTTCACCCTTTCCAGACACAATGGTGTCTCCCTTTGTGCAATTCAATTTATATAGCACTTTTCCAGACACTCAAAGACGCTTTACAAGTTTCAGAGCATTATAAATTTACTCCACAATGTTGGTGACCGAAAGTGGTTGCCATTTCTCGTCTTCGGACTCCTGCCCATTGCTAAACACACCCCACCAGTCACACTTATTCATACAGAGAAATGTGGGGGAAGTGGCAGAACAGACCTGGATCGAACTGCCAACCTTTTGGTTCAAGGATGACCAACAATAATCACATGGCATTAGACGGTTACAGAGACACAATCAAGTGAGTTGATTGCAAAGGATAATGAAGAAAAAGAAGCACAACTTCAAATCAACATGCACATGCAGGAGACCGCAGGAGAAGTAACACCAAAAGCGATCGTGCCAAGAAAACAACCCTTTCCCTATTAACCACAACAACAGACAGAAGGTAGGTGATGCAGTATGAAAAAGAAGTGGAGAACACACAAGAACTCACAACTGTTACACTTCCTCAAGTCTCTCACCTGTAAAGCATGCAGCTGTGTGCTGAGATTGACGAGTCGCTGACACACTTCCTACAACATAAACCATACGGATAATTTAACTTTGATCAGAAATGTAAATATGTCATTTATACATCTTCTTTCTTTTGTACCTCACTAACAATCTTGTCCTGTAGCTGGTTCCCATTCCTGTCCTGTGAAAAACAAATAATTATTCATTTCAACTGCATTAACTCACATTCGCGAAACATGTTTGCTCCTCTTACCTTGTTAGACTGGCTGTTTGTTTCAAGAGTCCCATTAACTGATATAGTTCCTTTGTCTATTTTGAGGAAAGAGATCAAATTTGCTTAAGAGGAACTGAAGTTTGACTTTCCTTTACGTCCTCTACATGAAAAAAGTCTTTGTATAAAACATCATTTAACCAACCCTTGTTTTTTGAAGTAAATTGGTGTTCTGTTGATTCTCCGTTTACTCTGCAGGATTGATGGCGATCAATACAGGAACCCAACATTACTTCACTCAGCCGGTCCACTATAACAATGCAAAAATATAGAAAGGGTCATGTGTCCCATGTTGCTTTTTATTATCTCTACCAATTTAAGCCTATTGTTCCAGCATGGCAATGTTCAGCACAATGCTTAAATGGTTAGTATGAATTCTCAAAAATTGTCCATTAAAGTGGTCATTAACTATTTTTTTTACGTTTTACCAGTCATGGATGTATGTTTAAGTAAATTAAGTTATTAAAAAAAATGTTTTAATGTTTTTTAAAAGGTCTCATTTTTCTAAAAAAATAAACGTACGTCAGAAAGGTCAAATGTTTGTACGCAACAACAACAAAATGGGACAAAATCAGATTTATAAAACCATTCGTACTCAGTTCAGTGCGTATGGATTTCCACCCCAAACATGTCTCGTCCACACCATATACAGACAATGCAAAGTAGCTCATGAATATTCATGTATAGTTAGGCCAGCTTTTTTTTTCTGCCTGTGTTCGGAGGTCGAAAAAGGTGGAACATCTCCGAAACAGAAATCTAAATTCTTGTAGGGAAGGCGGAAACCTGAAAAGCAGTTTTCTCTGAAGTGCTGGACACACATAAAACCGCTCTCTAGAATCTAAATTGGCTTATTTGAAACACACCATCATTGGCCAACAAATGATTATGGTCACAAAACACATTCTCTCCGTATTTGTCCTCAAAATGTCTTCAAGTGATGCCAACAGTGCCATCTTGTAACTTTTAGACACAATTATGCTTAACACCATGTCAACTTAACATAACTGGTATCGCCTTATCTCCCCCAAATTATGTTTTTCATAGTATTTTTCCTCAGCCATAAAACATGTTTTATAACAAATCTAACATATCCAGCATTAAGTTCATTAAAGCCTCAAATATCAACAGTAAGCAAAAATATGTTTATGCATGCAATCTTTGACGTCAAGTTGCATTTTATAAATCTGAAACAATGCGCATAAAGAGGAGTACGCACTTTTTGGGCGAGTTTGTATGTACGCAACCTTTATAAATGAGACCGCAGGTTCAGAAGTGTGTGGGCATCTCACTTGGCTACCTTCAACAGTCTCTCTAACTGTTGTGTGCAAAAAGAAGGTGGTTGACGAAGGGAGATTTTCCCATTTGAATGTGTCAAAAACAATATTAGTAATTTAAAAAAACAACCAATACAGCACTTAAAAATGTTTTGGAAAGACGCTTACTTACAGAATTATTTTTAACATTTATTTCTGTGGGTAGAGCTCTGTTTAATAATAATAATAATAGTAATAATAATGCCTTCAATCTTTATAGTGCTTTTCCTGACACTTTACAATTCAGCGTATTATTCATTCACATGCTGGTGGTGATGAGCTACCTTGGTAGCCCTCAGCTGCCCTGGGGCAGTCTGATAGAAAGTGGCTGCTATTTAACGCCTACAAGCTGCTGCCCACCACCAAACACATCCCACCAGTCACACACGTCCATACAGGGCAATGTGGGTTGAAGTGGCAGAATGGACCTTGCCGCTCTGTTATTTCTCACTAACTTTTGAGCAAAACCTTCTTTTAAAAACTAATCTTAGATGAAAAACAGATGGCTTCTTCCAAACACTGGCTCGCTCTCTGTTGCCCACTCTTTTTTAGAATAAGCTTTGACTGTAGGTGGAATACATGTTTTAGCTGTAGCCGAAATATGCCATCTTATTTTACCCATTATGTTCATCTCAAGAAGTTGATTTCAGGTCCTGTGTAGATAGCTGTGCCTTTGTTTGACCGAGTGAAGGTGGAGCTGTGTTAAGCGAGTTACTACTAATAAAACAAACAATTTTAAAAAAGCATTTTGAGCTCTGAAACTTTCAGTGTCCCATCAACTTGTATATGTCGAAGATCATGCATTTTTTTCTCAGTTCATGACCCCATTAAATATGTGTGGGAAAAGAAAAACTTCTTTAATGTCTCAGCTCATTACTTAACTCTTTAAGATGAAAGCTGAACTGCTTACCTTCGACAATAGCATCATTCAGGAGCCGTTCAGCCTGTGGGGCACTGGGTGAATCTGCTCTGAATATATTTCTAGAGTTTGTGGGAACATTAACGTTTTGACCTCCAGTGGCCTCAACCAAATCCGAGAACAACGTCACACGCTCCTGTAAAAGCTCCAGAACCTCACGATCCTTCTGCTGGATGTCAGCTGGAAAAAGAGAGTAATATAAATCCAACATATTCCATTTTCGAGAAGAGAATAAACACATAAAGGTCAAAAGGCTTTTTTATACTACCCACGGTTTAAAATAATTTAAAACTCATTTTCTATCAAAGCAACTGAATTAATAAATTTTCACATTTTTAAACGTTCTTATTCTATTTTAATAATAAAAATTAAAACGCATCTCCTCATAAACCATTCAAACTACAGCCACCAAACTTTGTAAATGTAAATGTATTTGAACTCCAGGCTGTAAAACAGGCTACAGGTTTACCATTGACTTATCATTGTCATTGAAAATAAATGGAATTAGACATTTAAATATCTTCAAAATAAAACAACTTCATTTTTTATGACATCACTGACTGGCTCCCTAGCAACCAAACTGTTTTACAAATTAATTTTTCTGAACTCTATCTCAGCTTTGGTAAATGATAGAGACATGGTTTATATAGCTTATAGTCACAAGGGGAATCCCCTTATATAATATCACTGACCCCTCCATAGCAACCAGACTGTTTTTCATAGCAACCAATATGACAAATCCTTATCTCAGCTGATCAATCACACTGGGGTTTGTTTATGTTACTCAAAGTGACCGGTAACATTTAAAACAATCTTTTAAACTGCACTGTTACAAGTCAACATCAAAGTTTGTTTACAATATTCAGCCAACTAGTTATTTAAATAATGTGGTATTGACGTTTTGTTCACATTATAAACACCCTCTGCCACAGTAAGTTCTTCCTTTTAGACACAAACCTCTGAGTCTTCGTAACAAAGCTTTGTCCTCAGTTTCAATCAGAGGAAAATCCTCCCTTGATGGACAGCTGGAAGGAGCATATTTAAATAGCATTTAGCACATAACACACAATGACACCGAGAAATCTGCTGGAGTTGTGTAAGCTTTCTGACTTGCTGACTGTCTGCTGAATAATTTTCATCCACGTGTTCCTGACATCTTTGGAGGCAGCATGGAGCTCGTACATCTCTGGAGGTGTGGAATGGCTAATGAGAAACATTCCTCGCTCCTGATTGGCTATGTCCCTCACAATCAAATTCTGAAGGCACAGTACAGAAGGTTTGTCCTGAGGAAAGAAGAAGATATATTTAAAAATGAGTCTTAATCTGACAATAGAGAACCAGGAGTGAGTGTTGTAACTTACCAAAGTCGGGAAAATATACTTCTGGTCTTTTTCTTGCATGAACACCAGCACATCTGTCATTAACAGCACATGTACATCTGGACAGAGGAAACATGAATTAGCCAGCCTCAATCATCTTCAATTGTTAGGTTGTGTATGCATTCCTGTAAATGATCTCAAAAAGATAAAGAAAACATTTGCGGTTAATCCGAGCCAGAGATTCCACTGAAATTATTCTACTCATATTAATTACAGCTGGACTTTGTTACCTTTTAGATTCAAATTTACATATTTACATATTTAATGACTACATCTCCATAAACACACAGGTAAAACCTGGTGTTCAATAAAAGCTCTCTGTTATTTACTCCACAAACATGTCTACACTTGAAATTTTTCAGTTGACGTGAAATCACTTTTTCTGCACCTTTTAGTCTGGAACCCTGTGCAGTTTTCCAGAGCAAAGCTCCCTCGTGGATCAGCCCCCGCCGCAGGAGCTCTGCTCCATGAAACACTCCTCCACCTTTCACCTTGGTCTCAGCGCGTGGATCCAGACGTGATTGGATCTCCTGCAAGCGCTGTGCTCGCTCTAACTCCTGAACCTGCTGATCCACTGAGCACAGCAGCTCTCGGATCAGAGCCAGAGATTGGCACAAGGATTTACTCTCCTCTTCATTACCTGTCAAAAAATAAAAGAGAAATGATAAACATTAATATGCCAAAATGAAGTGGGACACCACAGCTTGTGGTGCGAACGAGTGGTGGCAGCAAAAAAACTTCGATCCGTTCTTTTTATCGCAAGGAGAACGACCAATAAAAGCTAGCTCTTTTGATGATGTGCACAAAAGAGCTGATAGGTGGCGCTCATCCCACATTTTCATAGCATCTTCGTATAGGAAACAGGAAAGAAATAGCATGTCACAAATCTATTATACTGCACACGCCATCTTCAGACAGGGAGGGTTGTTGGATAAATGTTTCCTCGACCCAGTGTAGAGCACTCTGCTGAGAAGCCTTCTGAAGATTTATGCAAATCTCAAGTCAGATCGGTGTGTAGAGGCCTTTAGAATAAATGTGCACACAGAGGTAAACAACAGAGGACAGAATGCCTGAAGCCTGGCATAGCGCGCTCTAAAGGGACAGACGCCGCTGGTTGATTTTGACCCTTGGCATCTTTTATTACTTTATTTGTGTTTATCGCAAATGATGCTCGGATTACAAACTACTCCACAAGCTGCCATGATATACACAGCTCTGTAAATACACAGCCAACCCATAATGCCATGCACAAGCGAGTATGGTGGCGGTACTTGCTCAAAAAGCATGTTTTTGTCGTATTCTTTTGGTTTTAGTTCGGATCAGAGTTCAATTGTTTTTTTTCCAACACAAACGAACCAGTGTAATGAGGGTTGTTGAACATAGTACACATGTTGCAATTATTGAGGTCAGTGTTACAACATGTGATTGTGATTCCCAAAATGATGGCAAAATCTAAGAGCCACACTTGATATAATTTAAAGCATTTCCAAAAATTTTGCTTACATAATCAACTGCTGTCATAATTCAGTCGCCATTTGCAAATGAGATTTTATGAATCACGCAGCCCTAATAGATTTATGAGTTTGAAAAAAGTGAAGACCTATAATCCTCTGAGGTGATAGCACAGGGATTTATAACAGAACAAGAATGTTATTTCTAGAAGTTATTCATAAAAATTCCATTTTGGGGACATATTTTATGAAGATGGTGTCATTTTTCTATGACAACATTCTGATGCAAATACTCTCAGAAGTCTATAAACTGGAAAAGTTTTTGGTTTTAAACATATCTAGCCTTCGAATCTTAAATTCAAACAGCCTTGCAAGTGGGAGAGATAGTGAGTCTGGTGGAGCAACCTCACCTTTAGTGTTGTCTAGTATGCGCTTGATGAGCACTGGGTATTTAGTGATTCGCTGCGTGACAAGAAGGATACACTCCTGGACTCCATGGCGACGCAGCAAAGAACCTCTGGTCACCCGCTAGATAAAGCATTTAATGAAGCCTTAAAAAAAAGAAGTACCTCTCAAAAAACATGAGGATCATAATGCCCTCGGTTCTCACCCGTATGAACTGCTGGAACCTCCTGTCGCGAGCCAACAGCTCTTTATAGAGTTTCACAGCTTTCAAATGTCGACTGCAGAATTCCACATAACATTTCCTCATGTCTTCTGCATTCTGCCCTGAGAACTGATAGAATAAAAGAAAAAAAACGTGATGAAAAAACTTTCACGTGATGTATTTCTACATGGCCATTCATTTAGCTATTATTAAATTTTATATTTGATGCAACAACAGATATTATTCGATTTTTAGCACTCAGCTCTGCCTGCACCCTATCTTTCGAATACCTTATGCGGATGAATTTCTGTTTCCTTTTTCCATTAAGAAATCTCCAGTGGCCTTTTCTTCAAGAATTTTAGTTTAACTTCCTCTGCCTTTTGGCCTTCAGATTTAAATTATTATACAGGCATGTTCCATATTCATAGTCCTTTTTTTATTTTTTTTTACAAATGCACACCTTTGAAATACAAATCAGGCACGGCTTTAATCACCAAACAATAATACAGTTACATACGATACTTGGTAATTGTATGCAAACACAATGCAGCTTGTTGCTAGGCTACGGCAACTCGTAGCAAACAGCATATTGTACGACAAAAAAAGACAAGCACTACAAGCACAATGACCTGAAGGAGAATCTGTGAAGGAGAATTGCTGAGTGACACCGTACTGAATATTACTGAATAGACAGCGTAACCGAACATGTTTGAGCCAGTCGCCTGCTAACATTACAATCCATTTGGTTGAAGATATTAGGGGTGTAACGGTACGCTAAAATCGTGTTCGGTTCGGTACAGTGTCTTGGAGAGCTTGGTTCTGTAAATTTTTGGTACAAAACAATAAGAACTTACAAAATCTTTATTTTGAAAAGCTGCCAATACACAATAGAATTCTTGCATAAAATAAAGAAAAGTGACACATTTGGGTGATATTTTAAATAAATTGCACTCTTAATAAAGAAAAACACTTTTTTAAATAAAAAATGAAATACTGCAACTAGTTAGGACCTGAAAACACTAGCAACAGCTTCAGCTTGTATATCAACAAAACTAACTATTCAAGTTTTAAGTTTTTGGCTAAAAAGATTAACCTATCCACATTTTCTGAAGAGAGCACAGATCTGGTTGCAGTGACAATATCTCCAGCAGTAGAAAATGTTAGATGTGTTGCCTGCCCGATCTCCGTGGAACAATGTCGGCATACAACTTTAAATTTATCCACTCGTCTATCCCCGTTATGTATTTTAACAGAGAAGCCAAAGTGTTCCCAAACAGGAGACCGTAGTGAGGTGGGAGGGTCTTCAAGCTCTGGCTTCTCTTTCGCTGTTGCCATTTCTTACAGCTCCCATGTAGCTCTACTGTGCGTCACTCAATATTAATTAATTAAAAAAATATACCGAAACGGTACGCAAGTGTACCGAACCGAACAGGCCGCACCGAAACGGTTCAATACATCCCCGTGAACCGCTACACCCCTAATATATATGTAAATATGTTTTGATGAACAAGATTGTGTGAACATGATTGCATGCATCTACACGTCACACACACACACCTGCTCCACCAGAATATCTCCCAGTTTCTGGATGGTGAAGTTCCGTGTGCTGTTGGAACTCAGGCTCTGGCTTCTTCTCTGCAGCAGCTGGCTCAGGAAACTAGAGTGAACAGACAGGAGCTGATCTAAAGATGGGAAGATGGCGTGAACGACTCCCATCTCCATCAAGACCTCCTCTAGCATGCCTCGACGAAACACGCCGTCCATGATCCGTAGAGTGCGCATGTGGTTCAGCTCCGTCTGAATCAGCTCTGAGAGAGACACACACAATGGGTTCTTTAAACACAACAGCCTTTGGTTTGACACTGTTTCGTTCATCAGGTTATAGTATAAACATGCGTTTCATATGATATATGATTGGAAACTACGATCCCACACAGAAAACATTTGAAAGAGCACCTATTATGGTTTGGTTTAATTAATTAGTTCATTAATTGGTTTTTGGTGGCTTTCAAAAACACTTTCATTGTCTTACAATATGCATTTAGTGATTTTACGACTTCCAAATGGTGACTTTTCATACAAAACCCCTCCTTTACACAAATCAGTCAGCTGGGACTTAGACTCCAGTCCATTGGGATTGCACACTGTGTGAAGCAAGCGCAGTGAGTTAACCTCTCAAGCCCTGAGGCCTATTTTCCGAAAATCCTATACTTTTACTTTTTAAGGCATTTCTCAGCTTTTACAAGGTCTAAACTGCAAATCTTGGTATCAAAATGAAGATAGGTTCTTGGGGAGTGGTGTGGATGAGTTAATTTGACAGTCAAGAACACTGGGTAAAAGTAATTGATGTTGGAATGGCCAAAAAATGAACTCCGCCTAAAAAAAACCCCACATGTTTCCTCCAATATCTCCTTAATTTACTTATACGAAGCAAATAAACACAATCAATTGTAACAACTACATGTCAAGGACATCTGTAGCAAGTTTGGTGTTCATACTACAAGAAACTAATATTCTGTAAAGGTTTTGATTGAACAAAGTTCAGGCGTAATCCATGTTGGCACAGTTTGGCACAATTTGGCACAATAATTGAAATATGGAAAAAATCTTGTACAAAGCTTCAGCTAAGTTCATAGTCTTCTTTTCTTGCTTATGGGACATGATTTCAGCAAAAAAACCTCCTAAAGAAACACTGTAAAAGGGGGGTAGAAGCTCATTTACCCCATCTTGCTGCGCTTTTGGGAACCTTTCATTCACAAACGCTTTCGACGTCGAGCTTCTGCGTGTCCCTACCCCCCGACCATCTGTCCAATCCGGGAGCTCTATATATCGCTGGAAAGCTCTGATTCTGAGGAAGCCAATGAGATCAACCATTTTGAGGCTGACGGGATCGCTAACGAATCACACGACGCGCAGCGTGGAGAGACCACCTCTTACGCACGGGGAGTGTTTCCATATTTGGTGACGTTATGAGACCACGGAGCAACAGAAAAGACCCAAAATGGAGTTTCCGCGAAGCTATCGACCGGACATAACAACAAACGGACTTTTATGGCTATGGAAATAACTTTTTGTTGAAAAAACGGCAAAGGTAAGACAAGATTTACATGCTTGCTTGGTTTTCGCTGGCGTTTTTTCGTGGAACTTTCGCTCCCTGCTCTGAAATACTTCATTCAATGTAAATGAGTTGCATATCGCTGGATTCAGCTGGTTGTTAGCTTTCATTTAATGTCATGGTTTGGGTGTTTCCGTTTATATTGTGGATACATATCGCACATAAACAAAAACGTGGTCATGAATTATACTCCGGACATGTTGTTGTTTATTTGCATGGCGTTCGAGCTGTGGTTAACGGATATGAAATTGAATTAGATACGTTTTTAGAGGAGTTTCCGCTGAACACAACAGTATTTAATATGTGTGGGTTATTCTCAGGGTTAGTGAGCTATGAGTGAAAATGTAACGCACAAGGGGGCAAGTCCCCGGTACCGGGGACTCTCAGGCTTAAGAGGTTAATAGATGTTGTATATCTGTTAGTGAAAGTAGAGTAAAGTGAACTTAAGTTTACTTAAGTAAACTAACCAAGTAGTGACAACAACATATTATCTAAACGTATCTAAACATTAAAGGTGCCATATATGCCATTTTAAAGCATTTCTAATAAATATTAGAGCTCTCTGTTCTAGCACTTTCCAAATGCAATATTAATAGTAAAAAAAAAGTCTTTGAATTTTTTGCCTCTGCAAAACGCACCATTTACCCCATTCCTCCCACAGTCATGCTTTTCTCACATCCCCTGCTGACGAACCCTTACCTGTCAGTCAGAATTGGGCAAAGGTATGAACACTGAGCAGCGCTTTAAAAGTGTTTCAATGCGAGATTACATTATATTTGGCAGAAAACGCCCTTTCTCTGCATTGTTCTTCAGTTCAGATTTTGTTATTCTGGCAATAAACACTGTGAAGATTAAGTCATTGTCTGGCTGGGAGATTAATTTAAAAGTCATTTAAAGCGCCATTCAGAAGTTATAATCATTTAAATTTCTTTCCCTTTAAAAACACTACTGTGTGTTGAGTCACGTGAAATCTTCAATTAATCAATATTTTCATTTTAGGTCGTTGTACAGTCACCGCAGAATGTGCCATATAGACAATATATAACATATTCCCAACACACTATTT